>JABASI010001879.1:0-22295 GCA_019776505.1 Tomocerus nigrus
AGACTGAAATAATTCTTAACAATGTAGCTCTGTAGGCTGTAGAATAGATATATAGTTAGAGTTTAATTCATGGTTTTGCTTTTCACTTGAAATATTTTAATGTATCAGCAGCGTTACTAAATTCATTATGTTATACTCGCATTTTTAATAGTAAGTTGTATTCTTGTAAAAAAATACCTTTTGTTTACATCTGAGGTTCAGCTTCAGATGTAAAAGTGATCGGATGCTAGTTTAACGTTAAATGTTACTTTTGAATGTTTGTAAATGTAAAAATTAAGTTCTCTTTATATATATACATATATATTTATACCTGAGGTTGTGCCTTGAAATTCTTTTGCAGATTCATTCATATTATTATTAATTCTCAGTTTTCTATATCTTACACATTAGTTGTACATTCTATAAGTATATGATTATATAATTATGGGGTTCCTTATTATGTCATCTAAAGTCTTTTTATTTCCCTTGCAATTAATATTAAGAATAGCTTAAAGTTAAATGTTACTGAAAACATATGTTTACATTCCACATTGCAATGTAATGCAATGTGATGGTATTTGCTTGCTTTAGGAATTACTCCACCTTAGGAATGGATTCCGATGTAGGAATACTATCCGCCTTAGGAGTAAAGTCTGCCGTAGGAATCGAGTCCGCTGTAGGTGTAAAATCTCTTAGGAGTGATGTCTCCGTAGGAATCAGTCTCGGACAGCCTATGCATTACCTACTGTGTATCTGTTTGTGTTTATCATCTACACATAAATCTGCATTTGTATAATTGCACACAATAAAAAAACTGACGACATTTTTTAATTATTTACAAAAAAGCTAAAATTCTGCATCTTTACAAATTAAATACCGATATTTATTGAGGATTGGATAATTTATAATGGATTTACAATTCGCTAATTTGCATTATTGTATATTGCAGAATTCAAATTTCAAAAGGCTAAACTAGTTCCGTGTTTTTGTTTGCTTATATCTGCATAGGTAATTAATATTTTATTATTATAAAAATTGTAATACGAAGTAACACTTAAAAAACATTTCATCCAGCGTGTGACAATACTACATTTAAATAGAAGAAAAAGTTATAAAATGGGAAATTTTGGTCGAATGTGTAATAATACTGGTCTCTATCTGCGTGTGTAATGTGTCTGTAGTATTTATGAATTGACGGAGAGTTTGACTGTTTCAAATTGGGCAATGGTCTATGCTGTATTCTTTGTATAGGTTGGTGGTGTCGTATGTGGTGGTGGTGGGTGGGTGTGCGTATTTCTATCTTCTTGGTGTGGCAATGATATGATGGAAAAGATGATACGATATCATAACCATAACGTTTGGAGGCATAAGAAGACGAAACTAAAGCAGTAAAAAGAGAGAAAGAAGATTTGAGTGTAGGCGAGCGAGTTGACTCGGACCGATATTCATGTCAGTGGAAAAAATGGGGATATTAGCATTATCTTTAACGTGACATTCAGGCCTTTATGGGAGACGGGAAACGAGAGGGAAACGACAGAGTCCAAAAGATTTTCTACAAGCCATTACCTTTCGCGCTCTGAGGGATTCATATTTCATTCCATTTCGGGCTATTAAAATTCGGATATGTAAGTAAGTAGGAACATTATAGAATAAAATAGCATGCAATGCTACTTATGTCTCTTACGGCACTCGCCGTCATCCATGCTCTTCTTGCATTACAACAAGAACTTTGCATTCCCACTTCTGTTCTCTAATCTACATTGTGTTCTCTCGCCTAACTCGCCGCTCTCTCTCACTCTCCCGAAATAATATGCAATCCAACTGTTTGGCCATACGCTCTAATGCCCCAAACTAACGTATCAACCAAGAAACGTACTTACCATTACCTTTTAAACCTCTAATAATTTATACTACACATTATAATACTTTTTATGTTTAGCTTATGTACATTTACCATATCTACAATTCAAATCCACATACCTACCTACTTCAAACTATCCTCAGACACTTTACTACATTCTTTTTTTAATATATCACATTTTACATTGCTGCACGCAGGGCACGCACTATACTTATTCATGATTATCATCCCAAAACTATCTTATTACAATTTTCTCCATGCAAATCGACATTAAAATTTTATTATTGAATTTTGGCTACTCTATCCCTACTCTTTTGCAATAAATTAAGTACAAACTGGCAAAATAGTATAATAATTATATGAAAATTGTATGCTATATTCTCAAGCTGTAAAAAAATTTCCTCCAGTCACAAAAAATATTTAGTTTAAGAAAGTGTCAGATTCTACAAACTTCCAAAAGATGACTTTCTCCAAAATATGAATAATGCAAATTTTTAAATAAAGAAAATGTAAAGTTACAAATCCGGAAGGTAGTGCATATAGGAGAAGGTTTTTGCCATTTTGGACGATAGAACAGATAAGACAGTAAACTGAACAAATTTTGTGTGTTTTTGCACGCAGAAACAAAGTAGGAATATTTGTCAGCAGAGTGAAGATGATCTTTTGTTCGCGTGCGTGGGTTGACTCGACCCAAGTTTGCAATTCCAAGTGAAAAGTAAAATAATGCCAACTTTGCGTTTGCATACAACAATACAGATAGTGGAATAAAGTCGTCGTTCCTCTGTAGTTTGCACTTACTTATAGGTGCTGTAGGAAAAGGCATTAATGTTTATCCCCAGTCTGATGTCCTAGAGGACTGTCCGCGTTTCATTTGTCCACCCAAGCAAGGAGGCATATAATATAAGCCTTTATCACAGTATTAGATATTCACGGAACCCAACTATTACTAAAGTGCATGCCACAAAAGCACGAGTATACACTTTATATCAAATAATATTATAGGAATAGTAGAGGCTACATCAGTATGGGGATCCATTATTGCACTGTGCCACTGCCTTAGGAGAAAGCAAGAGAGAAAATACAAAAGCCAGGGCATTACTAATACTACTATCTGCCAAGCCACACGCTTACACATCGGACTAGACAATTCCTCCGCGCTAACAGTTCCGCAGCATAAATATTTCCACGTTCCATAAGGTTAACACGACCAAATGACCAAATTCTAGTTACATTCTCTATAGAACTGTAGAGAAATGCTATTTTGATGCATGCTGCTTTGTAAAACTTTTCTCGTAGACAAACCTTACTATTCCATACTAGGAATAGCAACACTACTGTGTTAAGCTATATTATGCTAGAGCCACCCATGGCACGGCAAAGCCTAATTTCTTTAATAAAGCCGCCTAGCAGGAAAATTGATCTCTCTAAAATATGTAAACAAAAATGTTGAACCCGTCCAAAGTCAAAAAGACACTCAGCATTCACAATGCTCGTTTAGACATCATTTTTGCCAGGATGATGGAAAACAATAAAGTTTTGCATCTTTTACGTCTAAATCCTTTCTGATGTACTGCAAATTGTAAATTGTACAAACTTTTTTAAAACAATCCATGTTGGCATCAAATGCCAATTACTACCGAAATTCCTAATTATTAATATGCCAAATTATAGGTTAGCAGGTTGATTGCGGGCGTGTCCTGTTCCTGATAAACCAAATACGTTTGATTAGTTATTACCAATGCTGCATTATTTTATCTTTGAATTTATAAACACCATTCGTTTCGTAATTATAATAATTATCGACTACAATTAAGATAATAATTATGTAATAGGTAAGTTTAGCAGGTTGATGTACCCTGTAGCTTTAATTTGCGTGCAGAATGTTCCATTGTGCATTGTCGGTTTAGATTTGATACTAGTGCAAAACGCGGGATATGTTATATATATGTATATGCATTTGCAGGAGTATGTGTTTATAGCTGATGTGTAAGATTTTGCACAAAAGGTGTGCATGGACATATAGAAAATGTCTCAGGTTGTCCCATTCGGTTAGCTGGTTTCCAAATGGGAAACTGTGCACACAGACACACATGTATGTGAATTGAGTGCAAGTTTAATATTATGATGTATTGTGGTGTGGTGAGAGTCTGGCTAGGGCATTAGTTCGCTTTTCAGCAATTTCACTCGGTACGTTATGTATNTGTGCACACAGACACACATGTATGTGAATTGAGTGCAAGTTTAATATTATGATGTATTGTGGTGTGGTGAGAGTCTGGCTAGGGCATTAGTTCGCTTTTCAGCAATTTCACTCGGTACGTTATGTATGGAAAGGTGGCTGTGTGGCTCCTTTAGTATCTGTCTTATGTTATCTGTGCTGGTTATGGTTATACTTGTTATAGGTACATTAGCCTTTACCTTGGTCCTTTTTCAACAATATCTATGCATATAAGTGAATATGTGTTATATATTAGGCGAGTAGAGTAATTTAGGAAAAGAAATGTTCTTTCTTTTCTAGGGAAAACAGTCTGGTGAGGTTTTGCGACTGTTCTACTCGCGTTGATTCCATAAGTAAAACTTTACAGAGCGTATTATATACATTAAGCTTTTCCCGCCTGCTCCGTTCATTCCTTTTCCCCAGTTTGTTAAGCTCTGTTCTATTCCGGAGTTGCTATCTACGCCGTGTTGGAGGAATTTGGTGAGTTTTGGAGGGGTTACTCCGTTCCTGGCTCAATTCACGTCAGTATCCTTCGCTCTTCTCTCCCGTTCGGTTGGTTTCGTGAAACGCTCTCCGTTTTCTCGACGTTCTTCTGTATACCGAAAAAGATATCTTGCTCCGAGTCTCACATTGGCCTAGTATGGTCCTACTGCGTTGTTCCTATTGTCAACATATATTAGAAATTTTCCTCTGTCTACAGAGTGAAATAAAGGAGGACCAATATTAACCATCAAATTGTTTACTGTACGTAAAAAGGAGCATGTGAGTTAGTTTTGCAAGTTTCTCGCTTGTCTTATGTCCTTGCATTGAATTTTGCATGGGCTGTGTGTGCCAAAGCTATAAAAGAACGTCACTTGAGGACGAAAGCTAGTAGTAACTCATAAAACAGCGTGTTACCGTTACAATAGTCGTAAGTTAAGTAAGGAGAGGCTGCTGTTGCGACGATTTCATAATACAGACATACATACATTGAATTCACTTTAGTATTATTAGATAACTTGACTTTCTCTCTCCCAGTGTGTTGTGTTGTCGAACATTAAAACAAAAAGGGAGAAGTCAAATTAAAGGCGAAACACAGACAGAGGGAAAGAAAACAACAGAGAAAATATACAGAGCGCCACTCCAATCCCCACTATACTACGTTACTACTCTGAACAACGAAAAATAAAAGGAAAGTGCTTTACGATTATATTTCAAAGACTTGCCCTGCTTTCTTCCATTGTACTTCGTTAACTTTTATAGGACGTAAATAGAAGGAGAGTAGCTTGAACCTGAGTTACGTAACTACCACATACCTCTCTCTCTCTCTTTATACAATACGTCCACTAACAATAAAGCTTATAACAAAAAACTTTCTTTTTTAGAAAATCAGTTTGAATTTAAGTCTATAAGAATCTAATAGCTAATCCTAGATAAATCAATATCATCATAAGGAAAGTAGAAAGTGTGTGCTATATGAGCGTTGGTTGATCTTCATTTAGTCGAAAACAAATTAGGCTGTTGAACGGACTGTGAGAAAAGAGAGTAAGCCATAAGCTTAAGGGAATCTAATCCATTTGAGAATTGATGATCAAAGTGAAGAAAAGAGCCCTGATCCCATCATTAGATTCCATACAGAGAAAATTATTCATCTAATTCTGTCAGGACTTTCACACGCTATAAATATCATATGATCCCACTTCTGCTAGTATAGTAGAAAGCTGTGAAGCAAATTATTATCTAGGATACCATAAGGAATTCGAATTAGGAAAAGCTGGTCCTGCTTTCCAATTTTCAAGTTGAAAGAAAAGGATGATGATGCGATGGTGAAGAAGAGTCTCTCTATGCAAATTAGCTATATATAGACAAAGTTAGTGGATTCTCGTTTGAAAATTGAGTTAACTGTGACTTGCACAACATAAATTGAAGTAAAGCAGACCAGGTACACAGAGAAAGAGAGTGGTTCATTCACGACTTGGTTGATTCAGTGCATTGAAAATAAAGAGCGGCGCGGCAAGGCAAGCAGATGAGAAGAGTGGCCACAAATTGTAGAACTAGAACTGGAGCAGATTGACTTGACACGGAGCTGCAGATAGTAAAGAGAACGTAAAGAACTTTTAAAACTCATCGTCGTATTTTACTTTGGCTAACCTCACAATCAACCATAAGGGATCTATATCTTTAGCCGCCGTTTACATACTTTTATATAGTGGAGTGAAAGATAACTACTTACCTTCTCTGTTGAAATAGAACGGCGGACTACGGACTCACTCGTTTAAATAATAGAGACACAATGGGAATAGTTGATGGAGGAAAAGTTTCGCTCTCTCCGATAAAACAACTCGTTTCAAATTGAGCAAAGTCCTCTCTCTCTCTCTCTGCCTCTATATTCGTATTATAAATATATCTAGCTCTCGTCGTAACAAGTAGAGAATTGGTTTGCATTGCATTACCTTGCCTATTTAACGGTTTGTTGTTCCGCCAGTTGAGTGAGTGACTGTTGGTGGTTGAGAGGTTTTCAAGAACCTTGAAGTGTCTTTTGCACAAACATTGTCTTCTTGTAAATGGTTGACGGGAGTGTGCAAATGCCCAAATAAAACCTCTACTACCTATACTTACTTTCTTACATTATACAAAGAACACGCCTCTATTTTCACTCACAAACAAACCATAACTGCTTAACTACTTAAACTCCTATGTACTATCCCCTCTGCTACAACGCCACCAGATAATATTATAAATTATATACCCCTGACCGAATCTCCAGCTGAGAATATTGCTCCATTGTTTTACTTACTCTTCCACAGTTCCACCAACTACTTAAACTCTCTCCTGCATCTCTCTACCAGTTCAATTTAATGACGTCGCATCACAATGAATGCACTTCTACAATATTTTCTCTAAATTCAACCTATAGCTTCCAATAAAATAAATAAACTGACTACTGACCTCCCGGACTAAACTACTGCATCATACTTTACAGGAAACTCACCATTTTCCACATAATTTCATTTTCTCAATACTCAATAGAAGACAGAGAATAAATTTTCTAGCTCCTGTTACTCAAAACACAAATCAAACCAGCTCACCCACAGAGAAAACAAGAAAAGGGAAGATTTTCTCAAGTTTACTACTCTACAGCTCAACAAAAACTCTATAGGTACCAAGAACCTCTTCACTCCAGCCAGCAGCAGCTTAACAATAACGAACACAAAACTTTTACTTCCACACTTGCTCTCCTACAATCAGCGGCAGAACTGTACATCACATTTCCAATCCCTGAAAAAAAAACAAATTTTACACCTAACCAAAGAGGTAAGCTTTACTTTTACGTTATTTATCTTGGATGGTCCGACATATTGCTAATTGCATCTCATAATTAAAGAGATCGAGTCTCTACTCTACAGAAGAGCTATGGAAAAAGTAACACGACCTCATGTAACTTTCACCATAGGAAAATAGCATTTTTGCTTTCCACGCTTTCCACCACAACATTTTTCACACCTTGTCAAAAACCATGAAACTTTTGTATTGAAATTGAAATGGGGTTAAAGTTTAAAATGGTAAAAAGGTATGGAAAAAATTTGGTATACTATTTAGGCATGAAAGTAGAAAATATTACCAATATTTACACCATGATAGTTATTGTGAAGGTACATTTGCCTTATTCCTTTGTCACTAATTTTCTGGTTTTCATCGATCTTTTTGTAGTTTTACTTTACTACTTGTCTAGTAAAAACGGTTTTCATCAACAATATATCATCTTGGCAAAAAGTTGAGACAGGGAAATCGAATTTCGGATTTTTATAGAATCTGATCATGTGTCATTGAATTATTATTATGGATATTCGAAAAGCTTAAATTGGAGCTAAGTACACACATTACTTTTCAAATAACCCGTATTAGTTCCAAGAAGTTTCCGATAAGTTAGCGAGCTAATTAGCTAAAAATAAGAGTACCTAATCTAAGTATATAGCCCAAGGTATTTTCTATTAGTTCTCAAGTAGCCTTGAGTGGCTCGTTGACGCTTTGGCACTGTTGTCAAAGTGGAAAGGCTCGTCAAATTATGATAATGCTTGGCACATTTCGTATCTGTGAATAATAATTGAGAGGGGACTGCAGTGCTTGCACTTAATATTTCCTGGAACCAACCTAGCAAGCAGTTCAATTAAAAGGGCAATGTTTCAAGTGAAAATGCAGTGCACATGACTAATAGCAATTTGAATAGATTACATTATTCTCATTAGTGAAATGACTATTACATTTCATTAAGCTCACTTATCGCACAATGGCGTAGCATAAGCAAAGTTTCTATTTATTGCGTGCCTTACGAATGACTAACGAACTAATCATCATAACGTCGCTGTAATAACAAAAGTATTGCACAATGGACAAAGTCTGTCGTCGGAGGAGGAGGAAATGGTACCATGCATTGGTACCTTATATGAATTTACTAAGTAAATATGAAACATGGTTATACATTATATTACTTTAACTGCTTTGAGGCACTGTAGATATTATGTCGTCGTATTCGTAATGCCTAATGCGTAATATGAGTGAAGAATGAAAATAGTCCTCCTCCTTCTTCATTCGATTGCATTTCTGTTTCCTATCTGTATCATTACCTATGTACGTACATAAATATAGAGAGCAATCCAATCTACACATACTTAAGGCTAAGTCTAGTAGAAACGGGAAGAAATGTTAGAAAAGCCATGCACTGTGTTTACTGTGTGTCTCTGTATGTTTCTTTATGATAAAAGGAAAGTAGTATATGGGGAAAGTTAAGGGAGAACGTAGCATGACACTCACTCAGATATATTAAACTAGCCTGATTGTCTTTCTCTCCTCTATGCATTATACATAGAATGCGGGTAGCAATGTCCTTTCACTAAAGTAGCATTTCATGCTGTATCATATTTATCAAGACGCCAAAAACATCATAATAAAACCTTAGCTTCCTTCTATGGCACAGCGGTAGTATACAGAAAATGTTAGTGCACTCCTCACTGCACACATATACATAAAGCAATAGAATTCTAATGCATTGTTTACATTGGATTCCAAGTCCCA
Source organism: Tomocerus nigrus (assembly GCA_019776505.1). Taxonomy (NCBI): domain Eukaryota; kingdom Metazoa; phylum Arthropoda; class Collembola; order Entomobryomorpha; family Tomoceridae; genus Tomocerus; species Tomocerus nigrus. The sequence goes on from JABASI010001879.1 coordinate 9,111, forward strand.
TTGCCGTCTTATACCTAAATACTATGCTCTGAGTGTTTTGGTTTACTTTAAGACTTAAGACTGCGACAATAAGAGAGTAAAGAGGAGAAAAGTTCCTAATAGAGTCATATATGTGATACTAAAAGGGATCTATAGTCAGTTAACGACAGAACACAACATAGTAATTCACTTTCTCCTCTTCATCTCTAATGTTCGTGGAGGAGAGGAAACTATTCTCGTAATACACAACAAACCCTTTGAAAAATGGCAGGCAAAAAGTACCGAAAGCTATACAAAGTACAATAATGTCGGAGTAGACTTCCAGTAGAAAGTTGCATTTGAGCATTTTGCATATGAGCATAAAACAACCTTTGAAGAAAAAGTATATACAAATTTTCGTGTTTTTCTTAACTATTTACGCTATTTTACCTCCTATGAGCTGAACATGGACGCAAAATATTTCGCCCAGACAGGACTCTAGTCTCAGGAAAATTCGGCCATGCGAGGATGTATAATTTACTGATTTTTGTTCATTCGTGACCGCTCCCCCAAATGGTGTCTGATTTGCCCCATTTTTGAACTGAAACGTTTTTTACACCTAATCTTCGAACTTCGACTTCTCTGTTCATATCTATCTGCATGACAAAAAAATCATTCATTGAATGTCACATTCCGTTCCACAAAATTTGAATTTAAAATTATTTATTCACGACATTTATTATCAGATAGGTTTCTGCAATCACTCTCGGTGGTATTCTTGTACAATATCGTATAAAGTGCATTCGAGATTTATATACGATGGCCCCTCAATCATTCCCTTTTCTCCTGTTTTTCTATAAAAATATTTAGAATTAAAATATGCTTTATTACCATCAAAATGCATACATATATTTTTTTAAATATAAACGTGCATACAGTGGGAATGTAGTTTTTCAATATCACTTACTGTTAGATAGATGGACAGAGCACGGACGGACGGGTTCCATGAAGTAGCTTCTGGTAGTTAATAATAAGAGGGCAAGTAAAGCAAGTCCTACTGTGTGAGTGCATAAACATAGAAGAGAGATATGGAAATAATAGTATAAGTGATACTGTTAGCTAGCTACTTATAATGTAATCATTTCATATTCCTTCCCAGGGAGCTTTAGCTCATATCGTTCTACTTTACGCTAGTTACTAGTACTTTACTAGCAGAACTACTACTTACTTATCTCTAAGACCATAAATCAACTGCTATTATCATCCATTGCTAAAACGAGCCCTGCATGCTGTACTACTTCATTTCTTGCCGTTACTTAACATCGTTACTTAGTTTGCCTACGTATGCCTTTCCTATATGACTCTGGCTTACGATTAGCTTAACTTTCTCTCGCCTCTCCCTTCCTAATATTCCCCTATCCTTCTGCATAAATTCATTTTCATTAACCACATCACATATCATATCCTATCATTGTTTAATGCTCAGAGAAGAGAGAGAGAGAGAGGTAGCCAAAAGGAGCTTAGAAAGTTACATATTAGCTTTATTAAGGAAGTGAGGGTGAAAGTGTTATGTACGCACATAGAGCAACTGATAATGACTATCTCTCCTCCACATAGAAAATCATTTAATGCTCGAAGAATAAGGATCACAGTTGCCTAATATCAAGACCAAACAATATTTCCTGTGTTAAATCCCATATAGTTGAAAGTTATAGCTCGCAATTAACAGAATGACACGAACAATTTGTTTAAAAATAATGTAGCGACTTATTCAAAGGAAGACAGGGAGGCAATAAGCCATTGAAATTCTAATGAAGTATTGCAAGCACAGTGCTTTTATGGCTATTATTATATATAGGGAGGTGTGTTTGTGTCTTTGTGTACACTTGTGCTATAGGAATCACGAAAACTTACATACAGACACACTAAACACACCATCTAACTATGTATGTCTGTATAAATTCTACAAAAAGCAATAAAAATGTTGAATGTAGTGTGCTGAGTGTGGCTCCTGTCCAGAGCAGATATAATTTACGGCAACGCTTAATTCTACTGTTAGACTCGAGAATTACAGGCAAGTCAGAAACAAAATACAACCAACTCAACTTCTCTCCATTTCCAATGCACCTACTATAAAGGTTGCTTCCTACGTATTTACTACTTTATTTATACATCTAAATTTTCTATATAACAATATCCGTGTTGTGTATATATATAAAGAGTGTATGTGTGTGTGTGTATAGTAAATTGTACACTATGTACAGTATTGTAATGTTAAACAAATGTAAATAATAATTAATGTTGAAAGGACTAATGAAGGCAAGCTGGTTGGTTTTGGCTCCCTGGAATCGATTTCACAATTCTGTCCACTCTGTTATTTTCCTCCATTGTTCTATTTCCAGTTAGTAGAGTTGACTATGGGAATTATCCGGTATGGGCTATATTATGTATGTCCTGGATTTACTTAAGAGTAGCTTCGTTATACAATACATTAGATGATAATTCCTGAAACAAGGATATGACACACAACACACAAACACAGATGATTATATAATAATGGTAGGTAGACATAGATATTTATAATGAAAGGAGATAGGACTAATATATGTGTTTATGGCTAGCGACGTAATTTAAATAGTTAAACCTATGTAGGTTGATCATATTTCTAGAACAGTTTCAGCTATCTCCTGACAATAATTATATTACAGGACGAATACTGTATCAATAAAGTTCAGGCATTTACTTAAATAGTATTCTTAGCCTATCTCTCCGTGTATTATACATAGAAAATAAATAGAGTGTGTATTCTATGGTTTTTATGCGTGTAACCTAGTTCAGTAGTATTTGTATTAGTGGATCCATGTATCTCTTTCATTCCCTTGTGATTAGTCTATGAAGTATATAATAGGGTTACTTATGCTACAGATATATTGTGCAGAGATGTAGTCGACAGCCGACCGGCCGACCCCAAGCAAAAACTAAACAACTAAACACATAACACTAATTGTGTTTTCAGGAACTCTCTGTAGACAAGTATCGAAGCGAGGAAGGAAGGAGAAACATTGAAAGAGAAAGGATAATAAGAGTAAAATCTAGTTCAATTTACTTTGTTTTGGTTTGGATTACATTTGTTTTTAAGTTTGTGGATAGATTGTAGTTGAGAGCAGTGTGTAGAGTGTTAAGGTTCTTCTTCTAAAGTAACTACATTATGTAGTAGTGTACAGTAAATAGTAGTGGTGGTGGGTTGTGTGAAAGAGAAAAGGAGGAATGCTAATGGTCTAATGCTACTCTTTGTTTTCTATTGTAGAGTTTGTGTGGGAAATGTAGGTAGGTTATTCTGTAGACAATGAGTTGCATTGTTTGTAATTTACTTTGAACTTTTCTATGTGCACATAATACTTGCTCTATTATTATTTTCCTCCTGGAAAGTTACACTAGACATTACTATCTCCTCGCATTTCTTCTTTTACTTAAGAAGAGAAAGACAGTTGGAGAAATTCAGTGTGTTAGGATACGTAGGTATTATGTGTAGAAACTCAAGTGTGTCTCTCCTACTTATCTTTATATAAGTACATTGGCTAACCAAATATATATTATGTCATAGCTTTATTATTATATACTTATATTTAGCTAGGATAAGTAGACATAGTAATTACTTGGTTAGATAAAGATAGCCAAGTACTCAGACTAAATATAAATTTACATAAAAGTTGTTTACCTACTTACGTAGTTACATCTTTTAGTTAGAGTTCCATTTGAGGAAGTATGGAAGAATAGGAGCACAATATTAGCACAGTAATTCTGCTAATAACTAACTTGCCTACTTTCTTATTATGTTTCTAATTCTTGCTCTCTCTATCTGCCTTGTTATGTTATGAGCTCGTGTTTTCGAGCGTGGTAAGCACTTTCTTCCCTTTTATGTTCTCTAAATGGAGTTAATTACCTGACGTGACCTGAACTGCGCCTTCTTTCTCATTCTATAAGAAATTTACTCTACTACTCTTTACTCTCTACTACTCTACGCTAAATTCACTTCAGACAAAATACACAATCCCTTTTATTATGCTCTTTGTTACACTTAGAATTTCTATTATTTCCACTAATAGTAAGCACTGGGCTACAAAGCTACTATCTTTATTGCATTATTTTACGTCCTTATCCTTCGCCTGCACATACTTTTAGTCTCGCATACGAAATTCTAGTGTTACACTTCAGATTCTTTACCGAGTTTCACTACTACAGTTTAATAAGTACTAGTAACAAGTCTCGTCCAGCCAGTCTCCTGCATATAATGATGTAGTCAAAGAAAAATTATCTATGTTACGTTACGTTGCTGCACTTTACTAATTGTTTTCCATACCTACTCATTTGCAATTAGTAGCACTTTATGCAAATTATGTACATAATTTATCTAGAATTTCCGCTACTACCCTTATAGTAATCATCATTTTTACAGTCAAACGTCAAGCACTACCATTCCCTTTCTAGGTAAAGCCGCAGAATACCATCTTAAAAATTTATAATACGACTGGAGAGACTTGATGTTCTCTTTCAAATATTCCGACATTACTATACAAATTCAACACGTGAAAGGAAACGAAACATGCAAATGGATTTTAGCGTGGACTGAACCATTTCTATGTAAAGTCTGCCTTTGAGTTTTTCTAAAGCAATTCATGCTCAATTATTACTGTAACTAAGAATATCCTTAGTGTCTCTCGGATATTTTCTACTTGGCATGTATTTTTTGCGACAGATTACATTTTGAAATATTAACAACACCCTAAAACAAATCAATCTCACACCTGGAACATTTTTTGAGAAATACATTTATAATAGTTTCATACAAAAAATAAATGGAATGGGAATATTATTGAAAAGAAAAGGGCTATTAAATTAAAAATTCATTGTCTTTGCAGAGAGCGTTATTACATTGTTGGTTGAACTGCTAAGTTATTTAAGGAGAAAAATGTTAATTTTATGGTGCCTATATGCATAAGGGTAGAAGTAGAATGGGTGAACAAAAGGCAGAGTGCTAATGCTAATGTAATGGGAAGTTGGATACATTCTTTGAAAAAGTAAAGTGAGTCGAAGCAAAGCGATTGACTTGCATAGCAGTTGACTTTGAGTTCACTTGAGTGCAATCCCAATCTTTCTTTGTATCTAATGCATGGAATAACCAAGTTCGAATTGCGACTTGTGTTCAATTCTCCTAAGAATTTTTCTGCACTAAGCACGATCTAATCCAAACCAAGCTGAACGGAATGTAACGAGAAATTTCTTATACTTACTACTAGAAGGAAATATATGGCACTATGCTATTGATATTATTTGAATCTCTATATGGGGACTCTGTGTATATAGCTAATCGTGTAGGCACGTATATATGGTGTTAGTCTTTAGTTTTTATGGGAACTGATTGCATGACTTAAGTTCGAATCTGTTCCTAGTCAACCCAGACACCGAAACTTTTCTTGAAACTTTCCCGCTTTGAAATTCTTTAAGTTAATCTCATTTGGAACGATAAACTGCTTTTGTTCAGTTATTATACATGTACCTATTTTTAATTTCAACTTTCCTCCAAGCATTCCTTGCTCATTCACTGAAAATCTCTGTCATTTTTCAATTTGCTTTCAAAATTCCTTCGTTTCATTGTTGGCTTTAATTTGCAATAGAATCTACAATTTTATTACAGAATTTTCATTCTTCAAAATTAATATTTAATATTTTAACACCAAACTTCGTTTACTTGAAAGTAAATCAAATTAATTTAATGAAATTTAATGGCAGATAAATCGTGAAGGTCAGGGAAAAAAATTAATTCAGATTTAACTTAAAACTAATTGAATCGAATAATAGTTTTCAAAGGTCAAAAAAACGTCAATAGTAAATGAGTGAATTGTATTGCAAGTGTTGATTTGTTCTGAATAGATTACATTACTAAAATAGAAAAGACACGATGGAAGTAAATGTAGAAAGTGATTTGTTGAAAAGTAGTCCTTTTCCATTAGTGTGGCATGACGTAAAAGAAGATGACCTAGTGTTATTTGTGTAGATATAGGCATATGTGAAAGTAGAACTAGGATAGACAGACGAAGAAGAAGGAATGATGGGGCATAGTAGAGTAGCCGATCGACCTAATTGCAGAAAAGTTGCACATTTTATCTGTATGTATAATCTAGATTGAAGGAACAAAGTAATGGCTTCCTATCTCTATCACATAATAAATAAACAGTAGAAAAGGGAAAGAGAAGAGAAAGAAAGGGTTGGAATTTTTTCTCACACCCAAATCGTTTCTTATAAACATAAGGGATTGTCTATTGTCTATTTGTGATAAAGATATTTCGGGATATATATAAGATATCTGTATAATAAATAGTTCTAAGTAGATATTGCTATTGGGCTGAAGAAATGTATGAGATAAGTAGGTGGAAAAATCTCTTTATGAAGAAATCAGAGATTGTAGTCTATGTATAGTGAAAATATCAGGAGAAAGAAAAGAGAGAGAGAGAGAGAGAGAGAAATGGGATGAAAGGGAACAAGGGCGGTTGTTGGTTGGAAGTTGGATCCGTTTCACTTTCTGTGAAGAAGAAGAGTAGTAGAGAAATCGACAGAGTGACTCAGCTCCCATTATACTCAACGAGCAAGGAGGGAAGGAAAGAAGAAGAGTCAGTCTGTACTACTACTACGAGTCAATATCTACTAAAGATAAAGAAGCCATAAGACATTCCACTAGGAAGAAGACGAAGAAGAAGAAGGGAAGTGGCTAGAAAAGAACAGAGGCAGTTTGCAGATCGTAGATATCAGTTAGGAAACGAGGAGTAAACGAGGCTCGTCCGTAGAAAGCAAAAGAAAAGATTTCCCTTTATTTCTACCAAGTAATTCTAATATAACTAACTAAAAGGTTATACTTTTATAGATTGACTCGATTCCTTTGCTTGACTCCACTAGTTACGTTACATTACATTGCATTACATCACATCACTCAACACCAGACTCTAGAAACAGTTCCTTTTCTCAACACTGACTGACTGAATCACTATCCTCCGCTATAGTAGCAATAGTAGCATCCTCTCTCTCTCTCTCTCTCTCTCTCTCTTCATCATCAACATCAACCGAGGTACATAGTAGTCTTCCTTTCGTTACTTGACTTTTCTTCACTTTCTTCTCTGTCTGCACACTTAGGACTTCACTCCATTTCCTAGCACCGTCATTTCCCAAACCAACGCAACGCAATATCCATCTCGCCAACTCTTAACGTTCGCCCACCTAATGAAATGAAGCCAAGTCAGTTAAGACAACGCAAGACAAGTCTGTCAGCACTCACTATAAACAATAATACTCAGATATAACATCTCTCTTTACTTCTACCACTCACTACTCGACTTCCCACTATATAGATAGAACATACTATATTATACTACTTATGATAAATGATACGCTCTACCTAAACCTCCTGATGAAACGCAGTAGCTATTAATTCTTACTCATTCTTCTACATTTCATAAAATTCTATGCCATTTTCCAGACAGTAATTATTGTAGATGAAAATTAATAACTTACTAGAAATGCGGGATATTCCAATACACAATTCAATCCAATGCAGGGATTTTCAACTAGTTTGCCTGAATAATTTGAATATTTTTACAGAAATTAAATAAGACAACTCCACTCACACAAACATTTCATCATGTTTTAAAACTCGATAGAATTTAAGAGCAGATAATTGTCTCAAACTGTTTTGTTGCAATCCATTACTACTTTGCTACTTACAAAACATGAAAATAGTCTATGCACATTAATTTGTGCTTATGACACGCACAAAAACAATAGAGATATTGACTTATGGCTTATTGTCTAAAATAACAATAAATATGTTCTTAATGTAATTTTATTCACCTAAGCTTTTAAAAGTTGGCTGACATTCCCCAAAGTTGTATTTTAATTGGCAATTGAAGGTAAAGGCTGTTTAGTATCATCGTGCGTTGTTAATTGCTATCTATTCAACCATGTGCTTCATTCACATAGTAAACTGAATTTTACGTGCATTCTTCTAGGGCAATGAAACCGTTAATTGTATGCCATTAACTGACCTATTTCTTGCCTCGTCTCCAGTCTCACATAAACAATACATCATTTTCCAAGACATTCGATAATTCGATCCAATTGTAACATTGCTACCTATATACTCCACCATATTATGATACCTTGGGTGGGATATGTGTAGATGTATAGTAAATATGTTAAAATGGGTTAGGAGTGCGTCTTTTGGCTAAAAGTAAATCAATATCTAATCCATTAGCTCATTTGATCGCTTTCCCACTGGGCAATGTTTGAAAGATAATGATTTCTTGAATTTAAATTGAATTTTCAGAACGAACTAAGTATTCATTCATTCCCTCCTCGTCAAATGGCTTTAGCGTGAGCCTTTTAGTTAGGTATCGATCACGAAAGAATTCATGCAATGGCAAAGAGAAAACAAAACAGTGACAGAGAAAAGACATGACGGGGAAAGCTGTTCGAAAAGACTAAGAACAAAGGAAGGTATCATTCCATTTTCTATTTAGTTTCCTCAGTTTGAAAGTTGAGAGGAGAGCGTATAAGATAAAGTTAAATAAGGGCAACATGTAGAATAAATAAGTACTCGAGGACATATACTTTGACTTTGAACTTTGGATCTATATGTTTCTTTTGCACTGTATAGGACAACCGCATAGTTAAGTGTCCTGTCTACAATGTGAAGTGAACTATATTCAGTGAATATTTATTTAACATTATTGAAGTTGCAGACATTTCCTTCCCTCAAGAAACAATAACAGACTGCTCTGTGGAATAATTTACGAACAGTTCGTCCCTCCGTGACATACCTTCACTCTTATTATCCTTTTTTTCCTTTTCAACGTCGAGCGTACTATACGAAACAGATATACTGCGCAATTCACATGTTATAGAAATAAATGTAACAACACTATTGGCATTGCTTCCCAACAATAACATAACAGCAACAATAACAAATACAGTCGCCTCAACCTCTTGTAGTTGACATTTATTTGTGAATGCATGATAGTGTATGTTAATAACAGTCAAGCCAGGTAAAACCAAAATGAATCAATGTATTAACTGAAACGATAATGAGAGACTAACTGAAATTCAGATGGAATACCTAAACCCTAATATAATTGTGGCTATTTTATCGTTTTATTCAGTTGCGTAAATGGCCGTTATATCAACAATCAACCATTATGAAAGTATTTAACATTTGAAAATCAAACCCAACAAAAGCATTTCTTACCAAAACGGTACCAAAACGGACCTACAATAGAAATTAGTTGAGTATTAATTTTATTTAAGAATTGAGAGTAAAAAGGATTTTAGTATGGATACATATTAAATTTTTTAAAACAAATACGAATTAATTAGAATAGAATAGAATTAGATTACGAATTAGTAGACAGAAATTGTAACATCACTGTATTGTATCTGTCTCAAGCAGTCTTTCCAATTGTAAGATGTAACTCGTAAATGGGCTAGAATATTTTTTCACCTGAATTAGGACACTTAAGGAACAAATATATAGAAATGCAAGAAATGAAATCCCATAACTGCAACTGGGGGAAAATTCAATGAAAAACCAGGGAAATAGTTCTGGGAATTCGGAAAGAGATTTGCAAGGAGTGCTGTAGCTAATTGAAGTGAATAATGCTGCAATAAATAACAGTGTGGTTAGCGAATTTGTGGTGGTGGATCTGTTTGACTATTGTATTAGTAGAGGAGGTGAATTACCTTTCTGAAAATGTAGACTCTCACAATGAGCTTTGACTATGTAAATATATTATAACTAAAGCTCAGGGAGAGAAACAAAAGTTAGGTAAGGTAACGTCTCCTCGTTGAATTTGAAGTGAATTGGCGGAGTATAGCGAAGGGGTTAAGCATAAGAAAAGGTTTAGATTGTGCGAGGTGTTGTGTGATGTGATGTAGTAGTGAGTAGTTGGTGAATGAATGAAGGAGAGAGTCGACACGTTAACTTTATGTATATTTTCTTTTGTGCTAAACTCGAGTTAAGTGAATTGCACTTTAGGGAAAAGTTTTCTTGACTCACTCACTCACTCAGCTATTTTAGTATTCTGTGGATTACAAGAGACAGAAGAAGACAGAGCTGAAATAGGAATTATGTGATGTACCTGTACATCACCACTAGCTACTCACTCTGCCCTATATATACACATTCTTGTTTATAACTTGGAATCAGTTAGACCTTTTGTGTATTTATGCACATTGCCTAACCTTGTCTAGACGTTTTGTTGTGTAGCTGCCTAGGTTTACTCTGTTATGGCGCCTACGTGTCTCTTTTCCCTTTTCTTCTTTGTATAACTAGGGGTATTCAAAGTATTCGATTGAAAATACTACGCAATTACTTTGGGCTAGAAATATACAGGGCTGGCCAGATATCCGTTCCCACACGACTTTCTCGGTGTAAATTAAATTTTTGCTTGCTAAATTAGCACAGCAGTTTTTTCACGCCTTTTCCAGTGTCTTCTATGGTATACTCCACTAAAAAACTTTACTCCACTTTGTAGAATATGAAGGATTATTTTTAATGTGCTGAGTGCTGCATCCTGAAATGGTTATGAAAAAATATTGGTGCGTTTTTAGTTGCTAAATTTTTTTGTTTAGTCATTTAGGCGAGAAAAGAATTTGGTGTGCTATTTAAGCGCGAAAGACGAAATGGCATTTACACAAAGAAAGTCGTGTGTCAACTGATATGTGGCGGCCCTGTATATTTATTCTAAGAATAGGTAGCTACCTACGTATAAAATGAGAGAGGATATAAGTATTTAGTGGCTACATAGCTATCTACTTTAGTATCACACTTAAGACGAAAGCTATTACTGCTTTCTCTTTCCGTTTTTTAAGGCGATCTTGTATTGTTGTGTAAAGAAAATAGAAAAGCTTGACTTAACACAGTTTCCTTTGACTGCTCCTCCCATTTGCTCTCTCATAGCTGGAAGAGGAAAGGAACTTATTAGGAGAAGACTGCTCTATTTTACTTCACAGCTTGTGTCATTATGTCTCCTCAGATGGGGGCTAAATTGAAAGGAGCCATTATGTGGTCCTACTCTACTCTCCTTTTCCCTCACTTTACTTGACATCTAATGGCCTGGTCGCTCTTTCTTTACTTTTTAGGTGCAAAGACCAACAAACATTACATTACTTTACATTACATTACGTAGTTACTATTAAGCTCGCTCCCCGTTTATGTCTCTCTCCTTAGGATTACACTTAGCTACTCTGGCTGACTGGGAATAAGCTAATAGAAGCGTCAGACTAAAGGCTCGACAACTCTTCGTTACTCCAATCCAACTTCAACTTTATTAGCAGCAGCACAAACTTTCAATTTATGACTGTGGCTTTATAGCTTTTTACTTAATAGAAACGTTAACTTGTTCTGGATTACGTCACGCATTATGCTCTCTCTCTCTCTCTCCATTCCAATTCTACCTAAAATGTACCCATGTCCAGTTACAGAAAATACTTACCTACTTTAGCAAAGGACTACCATTTATTGTTCTTCACTTAAACTAAAGTCATACACACATTCCCACAGTTTCAAACTTCTTTTGCAATTACAACATTCCTATGGACATTTGAATAGCGTGTCCTCTGTATATACCTAATAGAATTTATAAAGTTGCTAAAACAATTGACGTCACAGCAAATTGTAAAAAATATTTTACATAGTCAATAGTGCCTACTTAACAGTGCCATCAAGAATTGGAATTTAAAAAAGGGATCAGCAAATGGCAAAATATTTATAAATTTTAAAAATATAATCAACGTGAACCCTCTTATTGTAATGCAAACACAATTTTCCTGTTATTAGCTTCATAAAGAGCATGTTAACTATTTATGTATATAGATAGCTGAATAGAAAAGTAGCTTTGTTTACCTTTAATTGCCTTTCTGTTTATTTTTGCGTCCATCACGTTGTTAATAACGGTAACGAGATACTGTCGTTTGCAGAGGAATCACATTTCTCGGTATTTTGGCACCTGAAAGGGGAAATACGCTCTGTAAGCAAAAGTTACGTGCTATGACTTTGTATGGTGCATATTGATATCCATTATACATAACACTTTTCCTATAAAACCTAAATATGGAAAACTGAAAGTACATATATGCATAGCTATATGTAAACAGAATTGGACAATAGACACACAAAAAGTGTAGTGTGTATCTATTTGGGGACTGGTTTGCATTAGGTAGGCAGCCAGAGGTACTTCACCTCGATACAACTCTCTGGCTCCTTCCTACCTGATTCTGTTATGATACGATCCACTTTCATTTCACCTGAATAAGTAATAGAGTGACTAATAGCAAGTTGTCTCTTCTGACCTGACTTTTCCTTTCCCCATTATAAATAAATAGATTTGAGGCTAGGATTTCGTCCCACACTTCTCTCTAATGGTCGTTAATAGCTGCTCAAATTATATAATAGACGAAACAGACTACAAACGTTTACCTTTAGTTGCGCAATTGCCGGAACTAGAGAATAATAAATTGAAAAATGCAGGATAATCTATTACATGCTAAAATTACCTACTTATTATGCTCATATTATTATGCATACGTCGGTTTTGGAAAATAAATACCTAATTCACATTTACCACAAATACAGTAAGTAGATATTATATCTTTAACTGGCTTCACTGGATAAAATCATTTCACAAAATATTAAGAAAGCTACTCGAAGCATTTTTGTAGCAATTGATAGAGAGTTTGCGGTGCGAACAATTTTAGAATTTATAAAGTTTAGAGAAATTTTTATGGAATAATTTTCTACAGATGTAATAAAAGAAAATTTCTAAATAATAAACGTTGTGAATTCTACAAATTTTTGCACCGCAAACTCCCAGATGCCTGATACATTTAGCCCTCTGTGGTATGGAACTTAATAAGTTTAGTAACTTTCAAAGGCAATTGTTTACCACGAGGAAGGGTCTTTTAAATAGAGAACCCGTTGAGTGAGTTAGTAAAGGTAGCATAAAAAAGTGCCGGGTACTGCTACGAGGGAAGGAATGTATTGATATATCCGTGTTGCCCCTCTCATTAGTTACTTACCCAACAGAACGTTGTTGCTTGTCTGGTATTTATTATACAGTGTGCTTGAGCAACTAGCTACTTATGTGTAAGTGAAGTGAGTATTCCCACGAACGAAGGCAAGGGAGC
>JABASI010001880.1:0-22290 GCA_019776505.1 Tomocerus nigrus
GAAAAAGGCAGCCTTTTTGGTAGCAAAAGGGCAAAAAGCCGCCTTTTTCCCTTTTTGCTGCCTTTTTGACTTTTTGGCCTTTCTGACTTTTTGCAGGGGTTATAACCGTTTGATATTTGACTTCCAATTGTTATGTATTTGAATTTCGGCTAAAAAAGAGTTTATTATTAGTAATAATTCATTACTGATTGAATTAAATAGAAATTTTAATTTAATTCTCGATTTCTGTCTATATTCTTGGGTGTTTAAAATGCTCGATTCTAAAGCAGAAGGGCAAAAAGGCAAAAAGGCGGCTTTTTGCTCATTTTGATAGGCAAAAAGGCAAAGGGGCAGAAAGTCAAAAGGCAGCCCTTTTCATGCCCTGAACTGTATAATAATTTTCATTCACACACACAAAAAATTTATTAATTTTTGTAAATATCCCGATTGGTTTTTAAATTGTCGCCACGTAAGGGGAAACAACTCAAAATAAAATGATTTTTCAAACGATATTTTGTTTTGCTTTGTGCATGAAATAGTTTTAAGTGGGTGGGAGTCATCCGAAATTGACATGAAAAATTTGCTTCGTCGAGAAATTAGTTCTTTATGACGTGTCTGCTGTATTTCTAGCTCTGGAATGACTTTTTAAATGGCGGTATCACAACTCAACTTCAGATCCCCAACATCATTACAAATTCCCACAGCAATTTTTATAACATCAGAATTCATAATTCATATTCGTCTTATAATGATCCATCTCATATCTACTTATATTAAAAGATGAATTTTATTCAATAGGTCGTTAAAGTACTTTTGTGGATTGATCCACTGCATTCGACCCAATGACTTCTAGTAATTCTTCTACTCTAGAAACGAAGAAAAATGTAAATGGCCGAACAACGCGGAGTGCGGGGAATGTAATTTGTTTTTGTGTAGTGTACTCATGCAAAATGTAACTTTAAAAGAAATAAGCCAAAAAAATCCAATACAATGCAATATGATTGCCAAAAATTAGAGTGCAGCTAACGGCTTTATATTATGCGATACATGGCTCTGATACACACATTAGTAGTCGATTGGGGAAAAGTAATTTTTGGAATTTCTGCCGGTGTTTGTAAGTTGCAGTATGGCCAGGGAGTATTATCGATTTTCTTCTCCCTGTTTTCCTCTCCGCATTCTATCCATAGCATTAAGAATACGCTTTTTAGGTATAGCACTTGTATATCTACTTGTTCTTCTCTTGATGAAATTTCCCAGTCAACACAAACGTGTAGTAAAAGTCTGGAAGTATAGAAATCGAATTTTAGGCATTGCATATAACGGAATAAAGATATAGGCGTATTTATGTTGTAATCTGTAATAGAATGTTGTACGCGAATAGATGTGTAAAAGCAGAAAAAATTGGAGCTGCAGTGGTGAAAGTGTATCCGGGAAACTTCCCCTATTCCCGTTTCTCCTTCAGCGACTCCTATTTCATAGTAGTTTTCGTCGGAGAAAGTCGGCCTCCCATTATTTTACTATTTCTATAATTACAGTTTTGCATGTGGTCAATTTCACTAATTGCAAGTATTGATTTTATTGAAGATGGAGTGCAAATGAACGTTTCATTTACATAAAGAATATTTATTTGCTCAATTTCGTCAATTTGTGTGAATATTAAAAGGTAAGTGCTTTCTGCCTTCTGGGCCTTCTATTTGTACCCTGTACGTACCACCAAATATATTTTTATATATTATAATAAAAGTGAAATTACCTTACATACAAACGTAACTAATGATTAATTACATTTTAATTTTATTTATTTATAGGTCACTATATTTCTTCTTATTTATTTTCAGAAAATTTATTTTATTATTACTTCATGAATTGAATCACTATGGGAAATAAAAACTAAATTTAAAACAATTGTTTAATTATTTGAAGCTTTCATGTTAAGATTTATTCTAAATCGTTAGTTGCCAACAGTAGAAAACTGCTACATTTATCGCTTCGTCACTAACTTACCTAAATAATTTTCTTTCATTTCCTCAGGTTCTTATTCAGAGCAACCTGACACACTGGGAAAACCTTCCCAACTTCCCATGGGAATTGCATCCATAATGTAAGTTTCATCGTCATCGTCAATGCACTAATAAATCGATCCTCTCAACTAATCTTCTGCTTCTTTATACATGGTTAAAGTAAACTTAAAATTGTTTTTAATTGTTCCAATTTATGACTAAGACAACAATATTCGATTTGCACTTTTTATATAAAAAATATTTAATTTTAAACATTACATTCTGGTATCAATATTTGGCCGCAGCAACGTATAGAACAAGTATCTATGTAATGTATGCCACGAGTAGTTCCTCGTATTACTGTTCATTTATATATAAAGGGCGATTAAATTTTACATAGGTAGAGGTACTGTTTTCTATTAAGACACAGCATAGTTTATGCGAAGAGAAAAAAATCATAATAGTTTTGGTTTAAAACGTCTTTTACTCTTTACAGATTTTGAAATAAATTGCGTGGCTATTTAAAAGTTTCGCATTGAAAAATATCGTTTTCTCTATTGAAAATAGTACGTTGAGTCAATTAACGCAAAATATTTATTTTAGTTAAATGTGTCAATTTCTTCCTCGAATATACAAATATATTTTGTTTCTATTTTTCAGTCAATATAATATATCGATAAAAAAATTCTTACTCACTGTACGCATAGCTACTAGTATTTTGTGTAACTCTGTGAATTTATTTTTCAGAAACGCCATTCCAGAAGAGGATAAATTTCTAATCCCTCTCATCGAAACTGCAAACTACAAAGCAACTTAGAATAGATCCGAAAATCCCAGGTTCAGAATGGATATAAATAGAGTGAAATTCTTCTGAGACATTGTTGACAATGTCTGGATAGTAATAGGTATTACATTAACTACACTGACACGATGTATCTATAATTGTTTAATACAGATAGATATCCATCAAAAGAACAAGATCTGATGTGCAATGTATTACTAGGAATGATTAACAAAATCCTCTTTACAAATCATAAATAAGAGATGAGCTAGCGAGGGAGTTGTAGTACTCTACCTCCTACCTGTAATCAACTACATTGCTGCAGCACTGTTCAAAGACACACTCGCACGCACAGAGGGAGAGGGCATAAAGAATAAAGACTAGAGTGAAGATAGTCAAGAAGAGATATTGATCGACTGAGAATGGATAAAACACTCTACAGCGCCTTAGAAGCAGAGCAATCAGAGAACGTGACGATGATAAACAGCACACCCCCCACAAGAAGAGGAATCAGTTTGGAAGGGTTTGACGATTCCTCGTCGCTTGGGAGAGGTCGTCAGAGCCAGAATCTGATCTCAGTCTCAGACAGGTTGTCAATGCCAAATGGAGGCGAAGGGCAAGACGGCGGAGAGGCAGAAGAAGACGAGGATGAGGAGGATGAGGAAGGAATCTCGTCGCCAGAACCAGAAGAGATGTGTCCTCTAGTCCGCCCATCCAAACAGCGTCATCTCCAACAGAACTCCGTCAATGCTACGCAACGGAATCATGCAATGAGAAACCACTTGAGTTTGCCTCTGATGAGTTCCACGCCTGTGACGTCAAATTCCGCAATTACCAATTTCGCCATTAACGGCGGCGAAAAACGCCTGCCACCTAATGACACTTTTAACATTAAGATCCCAATCTCTCTGAAAAGCAGCAATTTTCTACGGCAGACGAATGTGGGCATAATTCCGCGAATGGAAAACAACGTAAATAGTGGCGGACAAAACTCTTTGTTATCCAAAACGAATCTAAATGGCGGGAAAGGAGTAGATCCGATGGTGATGATAGGATTGAATAACGATGACGACCAGTACTCGAGCAGTAGCCCATTTCACTCTGCCACCGAAGACTTCGGGATGGAGAACGACAATGAGAGGGACAGAGATCCCCTCATCAAGCCTCCTGCAAAAACCGGCGCTTTTCATCATTTACTAGGCGTGAAAAGTAAAAAAGGCTCGGGTGGATCTTCAGTGGGCGAAGGTGATGGGAACTCCCGGGATAAAGTTCTTCACAGCGACACTTCAAAACGCAAATGTTCCGTGGGAATATTTTTAGCTGCCATTTCCTGCATATTTTTCGCGACCAGTGCGCTCATCGTCAAAGTGTCGGATTTGCACCCAATGGAACTGCTGGGTGTTCGCGGACTTCTCCAATGCATCTTTGTAACTCCACTTGTGATTTCCACGAAAAATAGTTTCGTCGGACCGAAGGGCAGTCGGTCTCTCCTTCTGTCCAGAGCTGTTCTGGGGGCTGTGGCTTTGGTCATGTCCTTCGCCTCAATTCATCTCATTCCTCTCGCAGATGCCGCCACCGTCATTTTCACCTCACCCGTTTTCGTCTCCATTTTCGCTTGCCTGTGTCTCGGAGAAGTGTGCACGTGGTTTGACGTGGCCATGATCGCCCTCACACTCCTCGGCGTCCTCCTTGTGTCCAAACCATCCTTCGGATTTATCAGCACCGGCTCCTGGACGAGCATCGTCGGCACTTTCTGCGGACTGGCGGCCGCCATGCTCACTGCACTCGCTTTCATCGTTCTTCGCCAACTGAAACATGTCCACTACTCCGTGACGGTGTTTTGGTTCTCGACCGTATTGGCTTCCTTCGGAGCGGTCCTCACAGTCGCCCTCGACGGATTCGCACTACCGACCAAGTGGACCAATATCGCCGAGTGCATCGGAATCGGCGTCTGCGGATTCCTCGGCCAGATCCTCTTGACGAAAGCTTTGCAGATGGAAAATGCCGGTCCGGTCGCCGTCGCAAGAACTATGGACATTGTATTGGCCTTCTTCTACCAAATCACGTTTCTCCACGATACACCCGACTGGAAGAGTTATCTTGGATCTATTCTTGTCGTCTCCTGCGTCCTTCTCACCGCCTTCCGACGCTGGTATAAAGATGTCAAACGCTCTGACAAGACTGCCCACAGCCCCAACTCCCATCCCACGTAACCTATTGTTATTTCTAGGTGACTTAATTATAGAATCATACTTTTTTAGTCTCATTCGTTCTTTTTAGGAAGTATACACTCGGCATACTGTCACAAAAGGAATAATAACACTTATATTCAAAATTAATAGGCTGTAGGTGTGCAGTGGATCATGTAATAAATCTAGAGTCGTGCAAGACAGACGATCGAACACGATATATGTAATTATTATATAAACTGTAATATATAGTCTCATATGTGATATCACAAATACAGATACGTTTCACTAGGACACAAAATGAAATTATTTGATCATAGACATGTTACACTTACATTTTCTCCAAATGTTCAGAAATACAGTTACAGGCACAAATGATAAATACTTTTTTCCATATTAAATTCGTAACTTATTAAAATCTCATTTACTTTATTATTATTTAATGTCATTGTGAATCTTTCTTTATTTATTATTTTATATTGCAGTGAAATTTTCCTCATCTCATGTTGTTTCCCTTTCACTCCCAATTTTTTTCTTTACTAATTCTGAGAATACGTTAAAATTTTGAAAATTATTTCTCTTACTTATTTAATTGACGTAGCAAACTGGGGAAAGACGAATATGAAAATTTCTGAATGCAACATTTTGCAATAATCTAATAAAGTTGACATCAGAATGCGAAAGGCATCCTCGTGACCAATTAAAGCAAAAATGGAGCAATTAAGTATGATACTTTGCCTCATTTACGGTATTAATAACTTTTTTTCTATTGCAGTATGATGATGGGATATGATGATGTCATCATTATGCTAGAAAGTAGGAAATTACGGCTTGTACAATTGTATACCATCTTCTCAAGTTGAGACTCTGATTCTCATTTCAACTCAACAATATCCTACCCACATAGGACAGGTGTATTCTTACCCTAGTTAAGTGTGATTCTTAGTTTCGTATAGTCGCAATCAGAGATATTATGCTCATAACAGATACAGACACATAATTATTGTAGCAGGTTAGTTAGCATTCTGGAGGCACTGCACGTAATTTAAAACAGTTTCCCAAAGGCTAGTGGCCACCCACACACTTCTACGCAAAATTATAGTCCAACATGGTCCAACCAATATTTAGGTATGCGTTTACTACTGGCACATGTTACGCTTACAGTGATAATTGCTTCATATGAAAAAACTTTGTGTTGGTTTTTTACCCTTTAAATTGTTCTCTTTTTATTCCAATAGAATTATGTATTTATTGGTAATCGCAATCAGCACAAGCAAAGCTATAATACGTAGTACAGTACAAGACGGAATGAGAACCAAAAATTCGTAATTAGCCATTTAAATGACATTAGTGTAATATTTAATATTTATTATGGATACCTACCTGCTACACATACATAACAAATAGCTTTCGGATATTGGTTGACTTCTGTAGGTTGATCTAAAAAGCAACCCTACCCACGCATCAATCATCCTCGAACAATCACGGTGAGAATTTTAATTTCTTTGTTTGTGACGCAAACACAATAAAGTACATTGTCAATGGATGAGGCAAAATTACACTTCTCCAAATATACAATCTTAATATTTGTGATCGTTGGTGGTAATCAACGCTTTGAGAATCTACAGTGGAGAAAGTAGAAATAATTGATATAGACATATTACTATTTTGCCAAATACAAGTATATATGTTTAATGGATATGATAATAGGATCTCTAGTTCATTGTCAAGATTTCATGAATTGAGTGGTAAATTACAACTACAGATAATGTGCATGCAATGTTATGATTAAAGGCCATTTACTGGTCAATGTGAAAAAGAAATTGACATTAACTATACTAGTTTAGTATCCTATGATTTCCTACTAGGTATGTAAATGTACCCGTGAATGTGTGTATGCTGGTTTTACTCGAATAATGATAGTACCTACTAAACTTAACTAACTGATTTACAACTTTTATGGAGTTGTAATATACTTAGACTGGTATTTACATAACTAACTTCTTATTGCAGTTTTAAGAGTAGGTAACTTTTTTGTGATATAACTGCTAAATTAATACTCTTTTGTCTAGACAAGCCTACTGAATTTATTGTAATATTTTCAAAATTGGCCAAAAAATTTTAATTTTTTTTTTGTAGTTTACTAAGTAGACAAAAATTGAAACTTGTACTGACTGATGATACCTGAATTGTGTACGCATGAAGGAATTTGTCCTTCCTGTTCATACTTACCTACACATATTATACCTACCCATATGTAAATCAACCTTCGGACATGTCTCATATAATTTCAAATTTCGTTTGTAAGTGTGGGTGATGACATCACTGCGAGTTTTAAAACCAATTTTAACAGTCATCAATAAAAACAAAAATGCTTTGCAAAAAATGCAAAATTTCAAAATTTCTTATTATATTCCTACTCGCTATGACGTCATCTTCCGTGGCGAACGAAAATTGTGACCTGTTCGAACCTTCCCAATATTAACCTTGTACATATATTTAAAAAATCTTTAATTCAATTGAAACAATTCTCGCTAATTTGTCTATTCTGTGGGTTATCTTTAGTTTATCTTATCGAAGTAAACAGTTTGCTACTAGCCCTTATGTGTGGGATCAGTAATGTAATTAATAACTTTAGAAATAAAGACAACTTATAATTAATTATAATAATTTAGATGTTATAGGTAGGTAGGTACCTAGTTATTTATATTGTTTGATATTGACAATTGGTGATCGTTATTCACTAAATGAATTTGTAGTCTCAATTGAATAGTAGTATTAGTAGCTAGCCTATAATATTACCGATGCCTATTATAAATTAAGAATTTAGAAATATTATGTATTATGATATTCTCCAGAACTGAAAAATATACATAGGTAATTGTTTATTGTCTAGAGATGCATTATGAATGAACAGGATGGTGGTCGTAAAACTGTTAATAAAGAAATAGATTGCATAAGTGGACACATAAGAATATATTAAATTGTATAGTAGATTACATTTCCTTGCTTTATTATCTGGAGAAAATGTAAGCATTATGTGTAATCTGTGACTGAAATTCGGGTAAAGGAATAGAAAATCTAAAGGACACAGCTTAATTCATCTATATAATTATTTGAATGAATTTACAAAATTGTGATGTAAAATTATACAAATACTAGAAACTTAAAAAGAGTGTGCAAAAATCAGAATCAGACAGTAAACACCTATCTATATAAATAGAGATAAAAGTAAATTATTATCCAGAATTCCCGTGCTGGTACCTATATCTTCTCTACTGAAAATTCCAGGATCTATACGTACTAATAATAAAAATATAAAGAAATAGAACTAAACACTGTGGTGTTAAATGAACAATTGACTGTGTTGCTATAATATATTACTGTGTCTGTCACTGCTGCATTGGTTCACGAAATTATGAACAATAATAATATGTCAATGAATGTGAGCATAATAATAATGTGTCTAAGTAATACTATTATCAATATATTTACATATATTTACAATGTCTGTAATAATCAATAAATGAAAATGACCATTAAATCCGAATAATATTGAAAATACAATAAAATATGTTCCCATACACTAAACTGGCGATGTCTCTTAAAACGTAAAGGAGTTTTGGTAAATAAATAATATCGTAGCTTAATTTGCAATTTACAGAAAAAAGTGGAAATTAAAAATGTTTTATCCTCACTTATTATAAAACGTCAATAGTGCTAATATATTATGTTAAACCAAATCTTAGTGAAGAATCAAGTGGCCATCAGGAGTTCAAAAGGAAAACGTGAATATTATTTAAAGTAGTTTTGATTTAATGACAATAATTATTTAATAACATTCTATGCGTGGTTAGTTTAAAAATAATTGAATTATTTTTATTACAGGTTTAATAATTCAAATGTGAGACAAAGCTATTGACGTTAAAAGAGATAGTACCCATTACCCACTAGCTACATAATGAGCTAAATAATATACATAATAAGCCTTATCTTATGCCCCCAAATAATTGTTGTAATGGGCTGTTATGTCAAGAAAAATGAAATAAATGTACTCTGAGTAATGTTTAAGAAATTGATCAAATTGGTGATAGTAATTTATTCCAAATTTATTATTACGCAATAATTTATACTTAAAAATGTGTTATTTGCTCGACTTACATGGCATAGCAGTTTTTTACTAAACTTTAAGACGTTTGTCCATTCATCCCCATGCTACGATAATATGATTTTGCTTATACATACAGGCATCTTATTTCTTATTAGTTCAGTTCAGTATAAAAATAAAAACCAATGCCACCCATGATAAAAACTTTAGCCATTGGCATGTCACCGTCGAAGCCCCTTTTTGGGCAGAGAAGATAGAGATGA
Source organism: Tomocerus nigrus (assembly GCA_019776505.1). Classification (NCBI taxonomy): domain Eukaryota; kingdom Metazoa; phylum Arthropoda; class Collembola; order Entomobryomorpha; family Tomoceridae; genus Tomocerus; species Tomocerus nigrus. Next base: position 9,321 of record JABASI010001880.1, read on the forward strand.
GTTAAGCTCATATCCTCCTCTAATTCCAAATCTAAACGAGCGAACTCCACCCTGGTTTTTTAAGTGATCGAATATCCTTGAATCCACGGGATGCGATAACATCACATAAGAATTGTTGCAGAAATCTTTACAAAAGCTTATACTTATTTACGTCTTCGTGCCATTTTTAAACTTGATTTTGTTAATCAACATTGTTACTTACATCTTTAATTAACTTCGTAAATTTTATATGAGAATTTCTTATTGAAATAACATTTATTAAATGTAATTTGACAAATGTTTTTTTCGTAAAATATCAAAAGTGAATTTTTGGACAAAAACTACATGTACTACGCCAAAGTAACGGTTTTGTGGCATGATGGTTTGAAAAGATGAGAGTGAATGACGCCTTTGTGACTGAAATTCATAGCTTAGGGGCACTGGGTACAGTGTAGAAAATTATTTATTGCCACTTAGTTGATAAAAGGACGTTATGCATGAACTTCCCTCGTAATTAAACTATCCACCCTAATTTTCAGCTAAATTAAGATTGCGTGTTTGTGCTAATGGCCAAAGTGTGCTTCATGACATCGCTATAATAGTCAACATGAAGCATTATAGCAATTTGTTAGCCCCTTATGTATTCACACGCAGGTTAATAATTCTATAGATTCAAGCAAATGCAAATTGATGTACAATTACTTAATAATTATGACACTAGAAAGATTTTGAAGGTAATTATGTTTTCCTAATTTAGACTATGTACTAGAATTTAAGCTGTCTCTTTCATTTATTTGACGTAGAATTCTACGCATCTGTTTATTTGCATGCCTTTAGCTATCCTTATATTTAAAAAGAAACTCTCAAATTCAATAAATATATGAGGATAAGGGAGTTATTTTTTCACATAGCTAGTAGAACTCCATAACTAACTATATTTAAATGCATTCCTGTATAATTAAGGTGTCGATCGTATATATCATTATAACAGTATTTTCACTTTAAGCGAGATGAATATCTATGTAATTCCTACTAGGTACGTATAATTTATGCAAACATGAAATAACAAAAAATATAAATAGTCATTTACAGTAATTACTGAAATGCTTTAAATGACATAAGATGGCAAAAAAGATTAAAATATTTCTTAAACATAATGTAAGTGTATTAATATCGATGTTATATTGTCATTGTTGTAGGCCATAGGATGAGATTATGGGATGCGTATCAGCAAATATGTACAGAATAATTTGAATGTGTACACGCCTGCAAGTTTGTGAAACTGTAGGTAGCTGTTGTATACATGGATGGTACAATTAGTTGGAGATGAACAGAAAATAACGTTTTTATATTGAAGGGAATTAATAAATCTCCAAATATGATCAGTGCCCAAGGACATGGTCTGTGGGTTTATTAGTTAGTTAGCTTCCATTAGCAAATCCTTGTACGTGGCAAGCTAATGGAGCTAGGTATACGGTAACTAATATCGCATCATACGATGAGCATATCAAAGACTATAAAAGATATTAGTTATGGTTATGAGGCTAAAACGAGCTACTGATTTGACTGATTATGTATGCACCTTGTACAGTGCTTAATCCACATTTTCGTGTGTATCTGAAGACGGGACGGACACCTTCAAATTCAGAGACATGCAAAATCATTCGATGAGAAGGTAAGTAACAATAGCTGTCTGCACTGTGTGCTCGACTTGTACGACTTGTTAATAAGCAAGAATCACTTTCTATAAAAAATCTGACATGGGATGGGAATGAGACTGTGCCGATCTGCATATTATTTGCGTGGGATCACCACCACTCGGGAAGGTAAGCCCACAGCCAGACGTGCAAAATGCACACAACGTGTAGGTATCCTCTATTTACTTACTCAAACTCTGTGGCTGGCCATAACTTTTCCGTTTTGTTTTCTATCCTTTTAATGCTAATTGAATTACGACTCATCTGTCCACTTTCTGAGTTAGCAAAACCTACGGCTAAGTTGATATACAGGATAAACTACAAGCTTAATGTTTGGTGCCGTCTTCCTCACTACATTTTATTATTATATGCCTTCCTGCCTCTTCTTTATCATCAACAGCCACAGCTAACAATGTTGTTTTGTAATTGAACAGATTTATATTCATTGCAAAGGTCTCCTGTGTGCTTGAAGCAGCACTGAACAACACGTCTCTGTATCTTCTACGCTTTGCAATGCGAGTGAGGTGTAAAGGTAGGCAAAGGTAGGGCACTCGAGTACCTTATAAATATCTGAGAATTCTCAAAAGCCTTCATCAGTTCCCACTGGGATCTTTCTCAGCATTGCAAGCATTCACAGTGCAAAAATTACAGAAGCTGCCGACTTCGCACTTTTAGTTGCGAAAATCTGTTCTCTATCAGGAAGTTTTGTTGGGCAAATTCAAGTGTGTGTTATTTGCACTGTGGTGTACTGTCAAAGTTTATTTGGATTCGGATTTAAGGTAAATACTCTCAAACCCTTCATTTTGTTTTGAAGTGAAGTCCAGGCTCCTTACTATTTTTATTATTATCTTAGTATTCTATTGATTTGCAAAATTAGGTAGGCAGCTGCAAGCTAGCTCTTTTGTTCTTAGTTGAAGATACTATTACGTTATGTGATTTGTCTAAGAATTCTCAGTTTCGTTTGTCATGCAACGCATATCGCCTGCAATGTAGTAAATTATTGTCAATTTATCGACCCTTTATATGGCATTACAGAGCAATTCAGGGAAAATGAACGCCAGAAATCGTTAAAAATAATTATAACAAGTTAAACAACGTTTGGTTCGGTTTAATAAAAATATCTGGGATTATCTGAATACAGAAAAACCTTTGTACTTAAACGTTTTTGCTTTTTATATTTAGGCTAGATCTAGATCGATGGTGACCGCAATGGTTTTCATCTATTTTCAAATAATCAGAATAGTAAATCGATGCAAATTTATAGTGGAAATTCATGACATTAAAAAACTATTTGTGACATTTTGCTATTCATTTAATATAGGTCAGTTAGATTCATTCTATTTCCTTTTTTCTGTATTATTAGGGGACAAAGCAGTGCAGTGTCATTTTGCATGAGAAACGAATGCCAAAGCTTGCACATACATAATATGTAGGTACCTATTTATATAAAACCATAATGTAGACTTGTAGAGCATTGTATTAAATGTAATGTATTAATGTAAGATCTTAGTTGAGATTACGATTGTTTGTGCTCTGTTACTGCAAGGTAGAGCCACGAAAAAGGAAAAATCATTGTTGTGGTAGCCATGACCAGTCATACCAAAATGAAAGATATTTCGATGTCATGCAGAAGAACATTTAGTGAAAGATTTTCCAATTGTGATTCCATATAGATATTAATGTCAGTTTAGCCTTAGCTATTTTTTGCTCTAATATAGAACGTGAAATGTGTGTATTAATAGTTATTAGATAAATGTCTAGTCATGGTGCTGTAACGGTGTCCTTTAGCTTACACAAGATAAAAAGTATCATCACTACTGGTATAAAAAGGTGTCACGCATATATCCCTAAAACAATTAAATAACGGACATTAAAATACTTGCATGTTTCAGTCTCACTTTATTATCTGTGGTTGCTATTCTTAAAAGGCTGTCCGGTCATTAATTAGAACCTACTTGTTGTGTTTTGTATTAGCATAAAATACGAGGCATGAAAGTACATTAAGGGTCATGTTAATTTACATGAAGAATTCCGTGGCATAGTTGTGAGTTATGTTAGAAGAAAGTGAAATGCTGATTTGTACGGGGTACAGAAATGGAAAATAGAAACATGTCTATATGAGAATGGATGAGTAGGTGTCAATAGCAAGATAATGACCAATAATATTGAGAATTGAAACTCGCAGTCACATCACAATAGAAAGAGACGAGAGACGAATATGTCGTGCCTACGACCTACACATAAATATAAATCTGATAATCTGCTTTTCACTTGTCTTGTAGTATATCTTACATCGGGCTGGCAAGGCAGGGCGTTACCGCTTGTCATTATAATTCCAATTCTTTCGCCCCATATCTTCTTCAGTTCCTGAGCCATATTATAGCGCGATGCTTGTACAGCATTAGGATATTTTGCAAACATGCAAAAACTTCATAGATGATAGGAGTTGTCGTAGAGATAATAATTAGAATACCATTTTTGTCTTGTAACAGAAGTATCTAACCATAGTTGTATAACAAGGCCAGGGTCATTTGGCTATTTACTATAGGTAATACTGATACCTAAGCATAGTTCACTTTTTTTACTCAGTTCTTAATTGAAGATGGGCATCAGCTTCAGTTTATCTGCAGTAAGGATTTATTTACGACTTGTTTTTACACAAATAGATGAAGAACACTATTCAAATATTTAAATAGCATTTAGTACTTTACTTTTATACTGTGGTTGAATGTAATTATGTCAAACCATATTTATCGCCAATAGTATCAAAGATAGTGTGTAAAATTGCTTTCAGAAAAAAAAATCACTCTTACAACTCTTATACAGAATCGTAGCGAAATGACACAGCATGTGTCTCATGTCAATGTCAATTATCTCTTTCTGAAGGTTAAGGCGAAACTAAAGCAAACTAGTTTTAAATAAATTACATATAAACAAACTACGTAATGATGTCACTTATGTAATGCATAAAAATTCCTCCATGAGATAGCACTTACTCCCAGCACGTGTCTATGGTCTCTATACATCAAGATTCGCATGCATCAATACACCTTTATTTCCCTTTTTATATTAAATACACGGAATTCTCTGGGGATTATGTTAATAATTTGTTTGGCGATGAGATGTCCAGTATGTGGGATGTAATGTAACAGCGCTGATAAGAAACTGTGTATGAAAATGAAGTGTTTCTGACAAACTATCGTGACTACCATTGCCTATCTGTCTACATATGGTGTCATTATGCATTTTTAACAAATGCAACTTGCAATTAATCATAATTATCCAGAGGTGCGGTAATATAATGCATTAATTTCCCATTTTACTCAGCTAGCCTTGTCTAAATTTTTCCTCATTTTCCATGTAGGAAGACAAATGATGGTCTCGGCGACGATACCCATATTGGCCTTCTTGGTCTTAAATTTAGCAGCGGCTCAAACTTTCAGCGAAGGTAAATTTCATTTTGCTGCCATTTATTTTAGACATACAATTGTTAAAAGAAATAACTAGCACGCATTAAAAATCAAAACTACCATGCAATACCTACTATCATTATTACAGTAATTACTTACTTTTTAATTAAGTATGTATTTAGTAGATATTAACATATAAAAAGTAATTTAAAACCAATAATTCTGTAGGTAATGTAGAAGGTTTGGTATGAGATTGCTTTCGGGTAAAATTAAATCTAATTAATAGCACATTAATCCATGAAAATCAAAAAGTTGTAACAATAGCAGTAAGTCCTGTTATGAAAATTTTATTCTCAGTAGAAATCTAACGTTATAGGGTAGTATTAACCAAATAAATAGCGTGGGATGCTGTAAAATAACACTAAAGGTAAAAAATTATCAACGGTGCAGAAAAACACCATCTTTAAGATAAAGTGTGTGGGAAATAACTTGAGGAATTGTAGACAGAGTAGACCCGTGTCAACCTAGCCCGTGTGGCCGTAACACCGAGTGTTCAGTAAACACAGCGGGGGCAGCGATTTGTCGTTGTCTACCAAATTACTTCCCTAAACCAGACACAATCACTGGTTGTGATTACGAGTGCACTTACGATCAAGAATGCCGTTCCCATGAGAGATGCTTCGCCAACAAGTGCCAACTCGCCTGCACACCAAATCCATGTAAGTTTTATGAATTAAATCTTCTGGAAATGAACGTCTAAAAATAAGGAAATTGTCACTTCCGCTTAAAGAGATACCAACTGAAACGTTTTATTGTATCATTTCAGGTGGAGTTAATGCAAACTGGTAAGTAAAGAACACATCAGTTCTTTCTAGACAAAAGCGTTGCTATGACCGAAGCCACAAAATTTCCAAGATATTATCGACTTTTCCGAAATAAATTTTTTGTTTCTAGTGAGAGCTTAAATCACCGCGCTGTTTGCAAATGTGCCAGAGGCTACACCGGGGATCCTTTTGTTCAATGTTCACAACAAGCTCCCATTGCCAGAAGGATTATTTCCGCTCCACCACCACAGTAAGTATCTTTAAAAAGTATTTTTCGAAGATTTAACTTTTAAACTAGGAATCAGTATTAGATTTATATTTACTCTCATTGTAAATGGATATTGCTATAGGAAGCTGAAATTTGAATGCGACACTACAAAATATAATTCTATTATCTATCTCTATTTTATGCATTTATGAAGGCACCTTAATAAAACCTTATCATTGTAATTAGATGATTTGGTACACCTACATACCAGTTATATAAAATAATATCATAGTTAATCAAGATTGACTACCTATAGCATGCGGAAATGTAAAAAGTGCAGATTACTTAGAAATGCATTTTCCCAGGACTTTCATGGATATTTGTTTAGACCCTGGTAATCCAGTTCTTGTACATTCCTTACAAGATAAACTAAGTAGAAAATAAAAAAGATTTTACATGAGCGCGTGAAATGATAATGAAATTCGACGGATTCCTTCCTAAGTTTACACATTAAAGTTTATTAGGTATTTGTAGCTAAGAGTGAAAGCTTCGTCTTAATTTGACTCAGCCTTTCTTACTGTAATCCAAAGTAAACCCTTTTTATTGGAATGACGCAGGTAGCTAATCCATATTCTCTCAAGTGACTCAATGCAATTTCTTCTGCTAATGTGCACGTTTCATGAGAGGGTCAATGCCATAATTAATCACCGATTCTTTTCGTTTCAGGGCAATTGCCATTCGTGCCAGTGACCCTTGCAGCCCATCACCATGCGGTCCTAAAAATCTTTTAACTATATTATTTAAATAAAATATGTAAACTACACCAATAAGTAACAATTTTTAATTCTTTCTTTTTATCTTTTTTTAAATTTTAGGGAGAAACACCGAATGGTATGTAAAGAAACATTACTACATTTTCCATTATGTACTAATTATTAATTCACAGATTTATTCTAAATGTATTTAAAAACAGCGTGTTAATAAGTATGTAATTTCATTTTGTTAGCCGAGTCAGTAACGACAGACCAGTCTGCTCTTGCCTGCCAAATCATTTTGGAAATCCTCAATTTGAATGTCGTCGTGGCGAATGTTCTTGTAAGAAATTATAATACAACCCTTCTTTAAATACTTACTCTTATAATGTGTTCCCAAACATAGGTTACAATTTAAAATAGGTAGAATAATATATTTTTCAAACTGATAGGTACATAATTACATAGGTATGTATTTATATTAAATCAATGATATCTTCCCACAAAAGCATATTTCCTATAATTTGCAATTAATTGTTTTAGTACAATATGATTTTTATAAATAAATGTAGGGATCACAGCTTTCTCATATTTGTGACGACATAAGTAGTAGCTTCTTTTTTTAGCAAAATATTTAAAAACTATAGTTACATTACTGTCAGTTGATTAAATCCTTGATTTACAAATTACATAGCAGCTGCTTTTTGCTGTAAACTTTAATACGCACATCATGGATTGTCTATAACAACGTTTTTATTAATAAATCAAGAAAATTATCCAACGGCTCATGGTACAGGCAGATATTTATCAGGTTAATGCAAAAGATGTGAAAATAAGACAGAACAACTTTTTCTATAAACATGTAATAGTGGCAATTCTATAGGCAGAATTCTTGTTTGCGAATCTTTTGCCTGCCTTGTAATTAGACGGTGCCTTAAAAATCTCACATTTTCCTAAGAAAGAAAACAAGCGCTGACGCAAATAGCTGTTTCCTTTGTTATGTGACAGGTTAGATGATCATCTCAAAATACTCATCCGGAGCGTTAGGTACCTTGTTGTACACGCATAGAAATAGCTGAGGATAAAAAACACAAAGGCTCTAATTAGATTCATAGTCAACTTAGAGCTTAATTTAATTCTTGATTGACACACCTTACAGAAGGTACACTACTGTTCCCAGCATGATTTTTCCAAGGCTTGAAATGGCACTTGATCAAGTCAAGCCTAGTATATACTTTTGACTTGTAGTTACTGGTATGTAAATAAGACAAGCAAGTCTGCAACGTGACTGTTGTAGGAACATCAGGCTAGAAGAAACAATTAATGAGTTACTCCCGGAACTAAAGACTTGTTTTAGCTAATTTATTCTCACGTTTCTAACTGTTTTGCTATATACGATTTTACCATGTTCAGATGGATATGATCCCAAGCTACATAGTTTATATTTTTTTTCGAATTCATCAAATGTTATTCTGTGCTTTATTTGAATTTGAAAATTTTAGCCTGTTTTTTGTTGCATATTTTAGCAAATAGCGAATGTCCGTCTTTCAAAGTTTGTGAAAATTTCAAGTGCGTAAATCCATGTACTACGGCATGCGGTAATTTTATGATAAATTAACAGATTTACATGTGTGATAAATTGATGAGTGAATTAATATGGCCATAAAACTATTTATAAATGTTTCATTCATTTTAGGACCCAATTCCGACTGCGACGTCAGGAATCATGTCGCGTAAATGATAACTTTTCTATAAAAAATCTAAAAGAAATTCATATATTAATATATATCTGTCTAAATGATCAACATAAAGGTTTAATTATAATATCATTACTCTATTTAAGGTACTGCACATGTCCTCCAGGGTACACAGGAACAGGAGGTGCTTCTCAAGGATGCAGAAGATATGACCCAAGTAAGAATGATGAAAATAGGTTTATCGTTAATTAAAAAGTACTAATTTCAACAAATTAATATATTCTAATAAAATAATTCTACAGATACAACTTCCCTTCATTCTACTGACAAAATGCTGAAAACTAATAACATCTGAAACCCCCACTGACATAATACTGAAGAGATATCCGTTCGTCTCAGTAATTAACATCAATAATGTAATTGTTATTACGGACATAAGCAGACTGTGATAACACGGTGTTAAGAAGCACAGTTTAACCAGAGTAAAACATTTTAACTGTAGTTTTAGAAGCAGTATAATTAACGTTAATTTTTAGAATTTTAATTCGTAAGAAATAACATGAGTCAATGATATAAAAATATGTATAACTAATCGACAACATCTGTACTAATATACCTATATAGAATTATAAGTACCTATGTAACCCAAAAGCAATCTCACCTACACTAAAAATCGTCCTACCATACTTCATGAAAACAAATTTTACACATTCCTAATCAGCAACTTGACCTAATTTTATGACTAAAGACTTAATCCTATGTTTTCTTTTATAATTTCAGATGAACTATGCCAGCCGTCTCCATGTAAGGGCATTTAAATTGTTTTTTATGTGACGATATTCATAGAAACTTAGAACGTGATTCATCGCATCGATGAAATCTATTATGTTTTGATTTCTGAAATGTTATTTTATGTGTTTTTTCCAGGTGGACAAAATACCAAGTATGAGCAGGATATTTCACAACCATTTTTTTACTTCTAATTCTAATATATCATAACATATAGCACATTCATAAATATTTAATTTTGAAAAACAGTTGTCGTGTCGAAAACAACAGAGCTATCTGCACATGCAAACCAACATTTTTAGGTAAATGCTTACTCTTAGTAATTAATTTGTATTATATTAATGCATGCACTAAATTTAATTACTTGAAGAGATTATGGGGATTTTCGCTCATCAATATATATACATTTGCATTTACACAGCCAAAAATGTCATTTCAATAGTGTATCATTGACATAATATAGGCGATCCACTTCAAGGCTGTCGACATGAATGTGATTCCGATTACGACTGCCCCTCCAACATGGCTTGCCGTGACTTCAAATGCAAAAATCCATGTGTGGGATTATGTGGCCAGTAAGTAATTATGCTTTAAGATCGGAATTAAGCGTTAAAACTAAGATAGTATTCTTATCTCATTGGTTTTTAATTTCACCTCTAAAACGAATTATAGGTACGCAACTTGTGAAGTCCGCAACCACAGAGCTAACTGTCAGGTAAATTATTTCAGTGTGTTATTCTGATTTTCTAATTGTGCGTAAATATTTAAACCCAAAAAATTCGGTCCATTTAATATATTGTTTTGTTATACACAGTGTCCGCGTGACTACCTCGGTGATGCCTATACAAAATGCTTTCCAGAGTGTACTAGCCATGCTGATTGTCCTGCAAATCGGTAATTAGCAGCTATACTATTCGTAATTTTTTCTACATTAGAGAAAGCACTGTAAAAATGGCATGCTTAAAACCCTATTTCAATAGTAAGCTTGAGGTAGGGAATTCGGAAAAACATTAAATTTGTGGTCATTAGCACAGAGAAGTTACAATTGAAGAAATTGTTTGGGATATTAATTTTAAAATAATGTTTTTCAAAAACGTTTCTAATGAAATAGTGCTTGTATCGGATTGAAATGTGGTAATCCTTGCGATGGAGCCTGTGGAGTAAATGCAGAATGCCGAGTTGATAAATCGAATCATAAAGCCATTTGCAGCTGCCCCAAAGGTAGATATATAAGTTCAAGGCGAAAAAATAATTTGCATGAGAACAATATTTATTTGCTTTTAATTTATAATTTGTTTTGTATTTTTGTAAAGGTTACACTGGACATCCTTTCACAGAATGTCGTCGCCAGACACCAGGTAGAAAATAGATACAAATAAATTTGGTAAATTGATGAAGCAAATAATAAATCTCTTTAAACGAATTCATTAACCAATAGTATATTAATATGTTGATAGTTAATAAATACTCTAAACTTGTAATATTTAACTTTTATATTAAAATATTTATGAAGCCATCATTAATTGAATTAATTCTAACTATCTGTATGTAGACATGTATTCACTGACAAATTCTAGTATGCATCACTATATTATTATGCTTTTGACTAAAATTTAACGGTATTACTTATTACTCTACTCACTTATTGTTTAAATCATATCCAGTGGTACTACAGGTTTTCTATATTCAACTATTAACATTAAAATTGAGAGCATTTATCAATGCATTTAATAAAAATAACTGTTGTCTAATAAAACTGTTTATTGTTATAATTGCTTCTTTTAATTTATTAATTATATTTCTTGAAATCCTTTTACGGTGGTTATCAGTACACTGATGCCAGTGCTTATTTCTGTAAACCAATCCTGTTAATACATTTACCCAGAAATCCTACCATCATTAATTATGCAGTGATTTATAGTACCTAACGTCAAGTAGAAAAGATTCAACAGCTAACATCATTTAACTTTAATCTACATTGAATACTCATAGCAGCCTAAGAAACTGTGCTTCTTAATACCAGCGTCAGCTTAAACAAAATTTTAATGTCCAAACTAATTTTGGGGCACAAATTGATCAGCTACCAGGTAACATTTTAATTTATATTATCAATGTAGTGGACTATATATGTAAATCATTTCAATATTTTTCTATAACTTCCGCAAATGTGCGCATTCAGTAAATACATATATTCATGCTGCGAACAACTTCTTCTAACTTAAACTCTTTATTTTATTTCAGCTGATTTATGCTCTCCAAATCCCTGCGGTAAGATATTTATAATTTCCTCAATTGAATATATTGATAAAATGACTATTTTAAGCCACCCAACTCTACTATGTATTGTTCAATGAAAAATTCTTAAAAAAATGACTTAAATTTGAAAATATTAAATCCTTAGGAGCAAACGCTGTCTGCCAACCTGGATTCGACAATTCCGGACGAGACAGACCTGTGTGCACTTGCCCAACTGGTTATCAAGGTAAATAATTTTTATGCATTAGTCATGGAAACATTCTTTTTTAAATGGAATTTTTTAACCGAGTTATATTTTTATCAATCAAAGGTGATGCTCTTATAAGTTGCCGGCGTGGAGAATGTGTAACTGACTCCGAATGTCCCAATTCTCGAATCTGTAGCAACTACAATTGCGTTGATCCATGCAAAGGAGCTTGTGGTAATTATTATAAACTTTCCTCAATTTCTTCTTACGATACCTCCATAATAACCCTAACAAAAATAGATGTAAAAATAATTTGGCTATTTTATGCAGCATCGCTAATATTTAAATGCACTTTTTAGGTGTCAATGCTGAGTGCAAAAGTGTCAATCATGGAGCCGTAAGATTTTTAAATTCTAATCACTAACGTATGATGTCCATAGTAACTACGTCAATTTTTATTTCTGTTTTACAGGTGTGCAGTTGTCCAAGAGGCTACAGGGTGATTGATTTATGCTATTGATACTTTGATACTAAGACAATTTAGCATTGCACTTATTGCATATAGAATTTTTTTATCATAAATAGATTTTAGCATAACAATAGTAAATTATTTTATTTTCAGGGGGATCCATTTACACAATGCGCTTTAGACCCAACTCGTGGAAAGAAGAAGTAGATGGAAAATGAAGATTCGATTTGTTTTGGAATTTTTTTTAAGAACTTAAAATTTTCATGGGATTTCTTCCTTCTAATGCATTGCTATTTTTTAAGGCTATTCCTTGCAGGTACCTTTTCCTCTTTTGTACCTCAGCAACACTAAATAATTTTGTATATTACATGAACACGCCCATCATGCGTTTTAATTACTTTTATATTTCTTGCTAGTGCTTTTGTTGTGTTTTCACTAATGCTTGAGTTCCATGATTACTTATCATTTCTAAGTACATAGCTCCTTTTTATGCATAATCTGTAATCTGTACAACATTCTTCATGTCAACTTAGTTTGCATGAGAATCTTATCGACTCTTTTTGTTGAAATGATATTAAAACCGAAATTCCAAAAACAAGTCAGCAAATCAAAAGTTCTTTATTGTCATCATCTTTGGCCAGGATTAGAATTATTCATAGTTCAACATTACAGAACATAAAACGTCTTTGAATAAGTTGTTAT
>JABASI010001881.1:0-22286 GCA_019776505.1 Tomocerus nigrus
TAGTGTTATAATTGGAAATATGTATTTTAATACCGTTAAAACGTATCCATTGAGTTAAAAATGGTAAAACTATTGATTTCCAAGTATTTAGAGGTGACCACATAGAGGCATATTACAGACTTCGGTTTAAAATGAAAATGCTGCATGCCTCCAAGTGTTTTACTGTATTGCTCTTTTGACCGTGTAGAAATGTCACTGTGAAAGTTCGAAATGTATGTTTGATGTATGAAAAATGAAAAATGCTTGCAGTAATTATTATTACGATCATCTCAGATTTCAAATGGTGCGGTTGCCATTATATCTTGTGGTTATAAATCGAATGTTTTTCATATTACCTACTTACATTTTCACTGTATTGCTGACAAACATGCGACTATTTTAAGGATTCACTTAACACCATGTTATTTCCTGCATGTGCTATTATTTTGTATTTGGGCTCTATTTAATGAAGACTTGATCGTTCCACTCTAAATAATAATTCTTTGTTGTTTTTGTATTTACTTTTTATTTTTAAATTATTGCAGTGAAAACTTCCCGTACTATAAATTGGACGTTGAACCATCGTGTGAAGTCATCATCAAAATTGGGTTGGCTCGACCCCGAATCAGGGCCTTCCAAAACGAACTATTACCTGGTCGGTATCAATCTACTTCCGAAAATGATCATTTCTTTAAATATGTATACACAGTAAAAGAAGATCTTTTACCGGATAACTTTCGAATCGCAATTGCTCAAATATTGTCCTCCGTGGAAAATTTGGCAACAATGGAGTTTCCAGGTAAATAACATATACCTACTCATGATTTACGCCTTACGTGTTTGGTTTGACTTCCCCGAACTATCATTTATTGTGACATATAAGATAACCCTGATTTGTAGACGCTAGACAGATTAATATTTTGTTGGATGGCTATAATATATATCATTCTCGATGATCGATGGCCGTGTGATTTTTGGACACGTTTTTATGCAGCTGCTATTTATTTATATCATTCATTTCATTTATAAAATATGAATAGCATAATTTTGTCAAAATATCGATAGAAACCTTGTTTATTGCAATACAGTTAAATCTTGTGGAAATGACAATGACGAATACCAATTTTATATAGGTATATAAGGGAAGGTCAACTGATGTATTCTTTGAAAGTGACATTTATCTGTATGGACAGTTACACCAAAATATAGACAGGAAAACTAATTCAGCTATCTATATTAATTAATATGTAATATTACAGATCGAGTTCATGCCTTCATTAAAAATGTAATGGCGCGTCGGTTGGATGGAGGATTCGAAACGTGAAAGCTCTCCAAAATTAAAGTGAAATAAACAACTTTCAACTGGATACAATAAATATATATAGTCAGTACAATCACCTGAAAGTTAATTCCAGAGTAATTTATGAAAAAATTAATTGAAATTGGAAACAATGGTAAATCTTAGGACGATTTGGCTATTAAAGTCCGTTTGACGAATCGACTTTGTTGCTCTGTAAGACCGGAACACCAAAACAATCAGTTTTCACGAATCAAAAAGCGCAGTTTGCATGGTGAAATGTATAGTTTTATTAATGATGCAACTTATATTATTTGCTAACATAGCGCCTCACAGGGGTCGCCTATTATGTCAAGTAAATAAAAGAAGAAGAACGTAAAAGAGTCCCATGAGGGCTGTATTATTCCGAGTAATAAATCCGAGTGTTCCTCCACATTCACATTCACAAAGAATGCGTTGATGGATTTTTTTGTGATCAGGTTCATCATCCCCTCTGTCATCCCTGTAATCTTTTCTCCGATCGTTTCCTTGAGATTTCTGATTGTCGTACTACTTGCCATCTTTGCTGTTGGTTATTCGTTTGTGCTGGGTTATTTTTCTGGTTCAAGGGGCCCGCACGTGACCAGTGACCCTTCTAGGAGCCTATATGGTATTTCGTGCCTCTTGTGGTTTTTAAGAGCCTCTATGCCACCCTTTTTCTTTTTTCCTTGCCCTTGTTTGCTCTGGAATTGTTAAAGTATGGGAATTATTATTCCCTCTCGCCCTTTTGCCTGAAGGGTTTTGGAGGAACTGCTTTTCCTTCTTTAATCTTGCAAGAAGGTAAGCGAAGCCATGGCCTGGGATTGTTCTGTCACACTTCCCTCTTAGGCCTTATGTTTCTCATCCCGAAGAGCTGAAACTAGTTGCGTGATGAAGTAGTTTCATCAATCGTTACACCATGTGAAAGGGGCATAATAATAGATGGTTTTAAGACAATATTAAATTAATTTGATATTGATTATTTGAAAATCATATACAATAGTTAGGTCAGGTTCGTAACAATCTCGACTAAATAATTTTGAATGTAATCTAATCTAAATTTAATTAACAAAATCATAAAGCAAATTGTAGTTAAATGTTAAATAGTTGTTTGGGCAAAATTTTGTGCGTTAATTGAATTTAGAGTTCTCTCAGTCGGACGGAGTTGTTGACGAGGTCCTCTATCAATATAATTTTATGCCTTTATAATATTCAGGCTAAAAACTACTCAAGGCTTTAAAAAAATGGTTTTTTACTTTTTTACTAATTACCATTTACCAATCGGAAAACTTCCCCATAATGCATGAAATGAATCTCTTTACTATGTAAAAGGTATAATGTCTGTACCTGAATAAATTTTCTACGTGCGCACTTTTTAAATTCCGTGTTGTCGCATCAAATTATTTCACTGCACTGCAAAATCTAAAGTAATAATACTACAATAATAATTAAAAATTGTTATGTTTACCATTCATAATATTTCAGTCATTAGCTAACAGTCGAATGTCGAAGAACAATAACTTAAAATATTCAGCCACAAAATGGGCAAACATAAACATCCAGCAAAAAGAGTTAAGTCCGCGTGTATTATCTGCTTACAAGAAACTCATTTTACCGACAAACGTGACACTTATGCAAAGTTATTAGTCAATCAATTTGTTTCGCCGTTTAAAACTCACGTAAATTCCGAAATATTTGAATTCTGCATCGATTGTATAAAAATTGTAGAGGATTTGAATGAACTACAGGAGAAATTGGACTTCATAATGGAAAACATCAAAAAGAAAAAGGAGGCAATTAGAATTAAAATTGTTACCACATCCGACCTTTACGACTACGAAGAAAATTCGTTTAGAAGCATTGCTGCAAGGGGTACGTACATAATATAAAATAAAAAGACTATTCAACGAAATAATCAATATCTATCTCTATCATCCATCCATACAATATTATAATTATGAATTAATAACAACAATATTAGCTATAATACTAAACTAATAATATAGATTTACAATAAAAGGCTTGATAACAAATACATGCAGTATATAATAATAAAGCTGCTGCGCTTCTGTTATGTTTTCAGATTTGTATAAAAATGTGGAATCAAAAAACCAAAATGACAATATATGCAAAGTGGAATATTCAACTAATAATTATGATCATAGTGATACTGCCGGTGGCGATTCACAATTATTGGAAGCGGTTCAATTGGCATCAGTAGGTGAGAATGATGCAGGTGATGGAATGATGATGTCCGAAATGGTATGCATTCAATTAAAACAAGAGTTGCCATATGAAGAGGAATCAATAGTTGAGTTTGAGCCATGGAATGAATCTGCTTGCACTGAAGAAGAATCTAAAAGTGGCTCTGAAACTATTAGAAAAGTAGTAAATGTAGAACCTATGGAAAATATTATTAGCTCTAGGGTGGTGAATGAAAAGGAAAAGTGTAACTATCTTGCATTTGGTGAGGCCACCTCACATGACAGAAAAACACAAGACAATAAGGAACACGAATTCCCGATTAAAGTTTCAAAAAATATATTTCAAAGTAATGAGAAAACGTACTTCACGCAGTGCTAAAAATTCACCCAGATTTCCATGGTACAACAAGCCGGCATTAACCGAAACAGAAATAACCATGTTAGCTATCATAACTTCCAAGAATAAGCAGCTGAGCATTTCAGAAATTTGGGAATTCGTTTCGTAAGACAAAACAAGATTTACTCTATTATTTTGATGGCGTTTGTATTTGTAATTCTTTATTCATAAAATACTTTTTACAGAGAAAATTTTCCCTACTTCCCAGGCAATAATCACGGGTCTTGGAAAAGTAACGTAGAACTATTTGTAAGTACTAGCGTCTTCGTGACTGCCATTCAGAACGATGTGGACACGTCGACGAAATACGCTATTAGTAACAGTGAACATTTTGACATTTTTCTAAAATGTCTTCACGAAAAACTGCACAACACCAATTTATTTCGCTCCATGGCCTACCCAGGTTTGAATAAAATTGGAACACTTATTATAATATGATAGTAATACGATAATCATTTCCTCGTTAATTATTTGTATATATGTAAGTTATTTTAAACGTAGTTACTGATAGCTATGTATCTATCTATATAACTACCGGCAACTACATGGGCCTCTGTAAAACTTTAAAAGCCTTTTAATAAGAAATAAGGCGTTCCCTTAAGGCTCCGAATCAAGGTGCTAGGGCGACCCCTCGTGACTATTAAAATTGCCCTTATCTTTTTTTGGCGTAAAAGATTCAGCCCCCAGAGTTTTGGAGCTAGAAAGTCGCTGTTAGGTATATATGAGAAGCTGGAAAGTTTTTTCACAGTAGTTCGCTTAAAAATTTCTCATTTTGATCTCTGATTCTAAGATATAGCAAAATTAAATTTAATGTTGCTATATCTCATGATTTCGCATCTGGGGGTGTGGAGAGATCGCATCTGGAAATGGAGAAATCGTATTTGGGTGTGGAGAGATCGTATTCCCAAATGGAGTTATCGTATTTTTGCATTGTATTGGTGGTGCTGCAGATTTTTATGAGTAACGTATATCTGTAATGACTCTGAAGATTAGGATAAAAGAACCTGAATATTGAATAAGGACATTTCCGTCCCTTCCTAAACTTGCATATACGACTTCTCCACACCCAAAGACGATACCTCCATTTCCTGATATGATTTCTCCACATCCAGATACGATTCCTCCAACACCCCAGATACGAAATCATCGATACGAGTTCTCCCGATACTGAAAATATATTGCAGTAATTGAGTAATTATGTCAGTTATGATGACATTTCTCCCACCCTCTGAAAATTGATAATCGTTTAGATTATATCTAGCTTCGTAATATTGTATGATCAGTATGATCAGCAGAATTTGAATGTTGTTAATTATTAATTTACTATTTTTATAGATCGACTACCAAGTTTTAAAAATTGTTTATTAGAACATACTTCGCGTTTTATCGAGATGAAAAATAATGAAAGGAAAAAGGAGGGACAAATAAAAAGGCGTAAGTTACCGATCATTGAAGAAATAAAAGTATGGGATAGACCTCCACTGAATTATGTAGAGCTGAGCATTTTAGCGGTAATATCTCAGAACCGTATGGAAATGACCCTCGCCGACATATTTTACTTCATCTCGTGTGTAAAATATACTCACATGTTATTTATTTACTGATCAATAAACTAACACTATAATTATAATGAATGCTTATTAAATAATATTTCCGTATTATTATTTATAGGAGCAACTTCCCATTCTTCAGTAGACCGACTGAAAATAATACCTTGAAGACTGGAGTTCGAAATGCAGTAAACCAATGTCCATATATTGATGAAGTTAAAAAACGACAAGATAAATCTGCTTTTGTCTTCGCTCTCGCTAAATCTAAGCCTTATTTAAAAAATCAAGTGCAACTTTATGAAAAATTAAACGCAAAGGATTTTTCTAAATCTATGGCCTTTCCAGGTTAGAAATCCTTTGTTTAGTAATTTTGTGTCAAGTATATATAACAAGCTGATTATATAAGTTATCGTGTACCGCTATTAAAATGGAATTCATATAAATAATATTACGGAAAAATAATTTTTTGCTGTATGGTAAGGTAAGGCTGAGGGTAAACGGATATGATGATGATATGATTTAATTTGTATTAAGTTAGGTTAGGTTCCATCGAAAGCGGTTGAGGAGCATACAATGAAACTGCAATTTTAAAAATTTACCCTCAACCTTACTTTATGTTTATTTAATTAAATCTATTCCTAACAGAAAATATATAACATAGTCATAGGTACTCGGTAATCATTAAAAATTATCTCAATGAGTGTAATTCAGCTTTTTATATGAAGATCATTTTATTTGATTTTACTAAAAATACATTGAACTTGTAACTAAATATAAACTGCCAGTAGCTTAATGATAACATTTTTCTTTTTCCTAGTTTGTATCATATCAGAAAAGATTTATAAGAATCTTAAGTTGAGAGGTACAAATAAATTCTATCGTATTTCGTTTAAATCCCACAGAAAGACTTCCAACTTTTCGAAGATATTTGTTGGGAAAAGTTCCGGAAGTTGCCAATAGCAGTAACCCAACAAAAGTAAACGGTAAGGGAAAGCGCAACACATTAATTTTTCTAATCTCTACACCTGAACCTAACAGTAGAAGCAATTCAAAATTTATAATGGTAACGTGGTAAATTGTGACTTTTCCATTCCATTCTACAAACGGCGGCACGGTGGTGAGAGTGTTGAATTTAGTAAGTCATGGAAGTATATAGTTCTCAGCCAGAGTTCTCTATAATATACTCTTTACTATGTCTATGTTCTCAGCATTCTCACAGTATATTTTAACATAACAATTGATATATAGTTAGGAATCTTGAACACAATTTTTATATAATTTTTTACTATAACTGTAAGAATGAGGGATTGTCTACCTATTAAAGTTTGTGATATGGGTAGATTGATGTCGTAAATTTTTATGCAGAGTCATCCGCAACGGAAGAAATTGAAAGTAGTGCTGGTGAGGGGAAAGTGATAAACGTCAAAATTGAAAGCAATGAAGTACAAACGTGTGAACCTACTCCCTTCAAGACCATCGTTTCTTCAAACGAAGATGGTCCTATGGCTAGTCAGTCCCAAACTTCGCGTGTTGGTTCTTCACCTGGCCTAAGCGTCTTCACATGGCCTAAACCAGTTTTAAATAGTGATCAACTCTGCATTTTGTCAATTATGAATAGTGGCAGCAAGGTTGCATCGTTTCAAGATATATTTTCATTTATCACGTAAAACCTTTACTAATATTTAATATTTACTTACTATTATTACTATAAATGGTAAAAAAATTACTATATATTGCCTTAGATTGGCTTTTGCTATTGTAGATTGCATATTTTTGAAATACCTTTCGGAGTATGTTAAATATTTTATAATGACATTTTTAAATCTCTTATTCTTTCAAACCTACCGAATTTTATGCTAATACCTATCATCGTTTGCTTTAATGTCTATGGGTTTTCATTTTTGAACTTTTTTCTACGAACATCAAAATCATCAAATCCATTTCATTTCATTTAGATACCTAGTTTGTTAGGTTATTGTCATAGACGGGTTAGTATAAGTGAACAAGGTGTATCCTATTTTCAGGGAAAACTTCCCATTTTTTCAAAAGGATGATGTGCAGCCTTCATGTGAAGTTGTCATCAAATCCGGCTTGTCTCAACGTATTATTACTGCCTACATTCCTCCCGAAAATAACGCCGATGGAAAGGACGAAAAGGAGCATTACTTTGATAAATACATGTACACCATTAAAGAAAATCATACAACAGAAAGTGTTCGAATGAAAATTGCTGACATACTTCGATCAGTCAAAAGTTTAGACTCAATGGCCTACCCAGGTAAAAGTCTCATATTATGCTATAATACGAAGTACATATTACTGGAACCTTCATGTTCTGGTCTAGAAGATGTTGTTGAATATTTGTTACGACTTTTTTCGTAATAAAAATACATTTATAATTATTTTCAGATCGGGCTGAAGCCTTCATTGAAAATGTGATGACAAAACAAATTGACCGTTCTGAACTAAATCGCTATTTTATAAAATAGAATAATCACGTTACAACTTTTAGTTTCTTTGAAGCAATAATTCATATAATTTAAGAGGATTCTAGACTTAAATATCAGTCAATGGCTACAGAAAGGCAAACATCTGTAAAGCAAATTTTAATTAGTCAAAACATATTTTGTTTATTGACTCCATTTACTCGTTTGTTCCTGAATGATTTTATAAGACGTTTAGTGTTTAGATTTTTGTTATATTTTTACATTTTGTATACCATACTAATTTATATTTAGTGTTAAGTATCTCAATTACACATTGAATAAAATTATATCATACATAATAATAAGACAACTTTTGTTTCATTTGGCTTCAACACATCAATTTTATATAATACAACAAACCCCGCAACATTTTGCAATTTGTCGTAATTTCTTTTATCTTCTTGTGCAGAACTTTCAATCACTTGTTCTAATTGTATGCTTAACAAATGTATTGTTATGGAAAGGTTTGAAAATTAACGACAATAACATTTTATGCAATTAATTATAATAATTACGCTACAACTGATATTTATTCTGGATGGGACATATTATTGGAGTCGCCAGTCGTTTTCGTTATATTCGTTAAATACCTTCGCAAATTATAATTGTTTGTAAATTACATGGGAATTTGAGTTTATCATCATGCAACAACATGAACAACAGTATAAAGAATATGTTCGTGTACTAAAGCAACTGGCCTGAGTTGACTGATTGAGGAAAGCGTGCAATTTCAAGTGTAATCCTTACAGATTTGTACAATAATTAATTCTGTGTAAATATAGTTTGAATTTAGCTTAAGCTCATCCGCAGGATTAGTTTGCAGTAGTGGAAGCTTAACTCTACGATTTAATATTTATTGCCTGCGCGGTGTAGGTAGATAGTAAAAAGCTGTCATTTTGTTTTCGTTTTTACCACATATATATAGTACATAGGACATAATATACGGTTTTATGACATATTCAGTATTAAAAGATCTCCATGATTGAAATAATTCTCTTTGATCGATAAGCAATAAATATTTACCTAAATATTTGTTTTATAAAACTGAATGAACTGCCCGGCAAAACTGTTTTTTGATTATATTTAATGCAAGTTAATTTTGTGCTTATCTGACGTTTACTAGAGCTAAGAAATACACTCACTAGTCACTAATGTTTTTATCATGCATACTTATAATCAAATGGATTAGTTTTGTTATCTTTTATGAAATCCACAAAGATAAATTTTCCTCTAAGCCTATGTGTAAAATGCACAATTCTTAATGTGACATGGGGTAATCACGGTCAAGTCAAGAGAGCCGGTAATATTATGGTAGTTAGTGATATTATGTATGACACCTGTTCAAGGCTTATTTTATTAATCATGGATTAATCGTGCAAAGGGAATAAGTCCTTAAATAGAGGTGGTGGTTGCTTTATGGTTTACTTTTATCAAGTGAAGTTGCCTGGAGGTGCAATAAAAGAATTAACTATCCAAAGACTAAACTTCAACAATGAAATCCTCCACGTTAACCCTATTATTGGGTTTTGTAGGAATTTCCTTAGGACAAATATTTGGTCCACTAGTAACAATTCCCGGCTTAGGAAAAATCCGAGGGCAATCTGCTAATACTTTAATTGACAATAAACCAGTTTACAGATTCAAAGGAATTCCGTTTGCACATCCACCGACTGGACAACGAAGATTTATGGTACAAATCAAATTAATTAAATATACATTTAAATATACGCGTATGCCCTGAGAGAGATGAAACGAAGATATGCATAGGTACGGTACACAAGGTACCTGTATAATATTATTATATGCAATTTACTTTTGTAGCTTTTAATATATTGTAATAGGTACTCTTGTATATTTTTATTGTAGCCATCAGAGCTGTTTGAAGGACCTTTGCGTACTGGCATTACTGGAGAGTTCAGTGCTGCCAATTTCATGCCCAATTGTATTCAGGGAAATGGATTGGGTTCTGGACTCAAGGGAAATGTATGTTCCTAATTAATATGCTAATTAAGAATTCTTTTTAAGCGATTTTCATAATTTAGAGAACCCATCTAACTGCATGCAAAATTTGTCGCAACAATTCTTCTTATTTCTCAAGAAGTACTTGTCCGATTTTCAAGAGAATTGCATCCACGACTTCCTAGAAACATTACTTTTCAAAAGTTCTGAATTGTGAATGTATATATAGTTTCTGAAATTTAAAAAAGGAAAATATTTTCACTACTTTTTCATTATTTTATGCTAGAAAACAATCGAGAACTCAAATAATATCCAGTTCTTATTATTAGAAGCTTAGCTAATGTTTCTAGGAAATCATAGATGTAATTCTCAATGAAATCCTACAAGTATTTCGTGAAGAAATAACAATTAAGAGTTTTGCAGCGATTTTTTCAAAATATATAATTCCAATTACTGTACATATATGACCGGAGGTACAAATCAGAGCACCCGAC
Organism: Tomocerus nigrus; assembly: GCA_019776505.1. Taxonomy (NCBI): domain Eukaryota; kingdom Metazoa; phylum Arthropoda; class Collembola; order Entomobryomorpha; family Tomoceridae; genus Tomocerus; species Tomocerus nigrus. The sequence continues at coordinate 10,385 of JABASI010001881.1, forward strand.
ATATTAGCCGTGAACTTTACCGTTAAGGTCTCGCCTCATTACATATTTACATTTAATAAGTATTTTTACAATACTCAAGGACATTGTCGCATTGTCTGTTAGGTACTATATTATTTGTATAACATATATCCTGAACTACGCCTATAGCTATGTCGGGTAATTGGGATTTGGATTCCTGTTTCCATCTTGTACGTATTTCGGAATAAAACATTCCGGGTCATATTTCCAAATAAACGTATAAAAACATTAAGTTTTTTAATATACTTCCCCACAATTAATGATATTAAATATATAGTGTAGCGAGATATATAATCAGTAGGTACTTATACCAAATGGAATTATTATGACATTTGAATAAAGCTAACTTACTTACTTAAATCAGTACTTAGGTCGTTTTCACTTCCATCAGTAGCATTTAGTATGCCATACGACAAAAAAGAGTTTATTATCTCAGGAGTGATACTACCCCAGGCTTCGGAAATCCATTTGCATACAACAAATTTCGAGAAATGTAATTATTTGGTCTTTTAGGAGTCAAATAAATTCTTTCTCCCCCCTCCGACATTTTCTGGCAACTGAAACTGTAATCTTTCATTCTTATCTATAAAGCTAACGAACTTTAGCCACTAGGTACATGTGCACTAGATAAGTACATGCCTACTTGATAAGTACATGTGTACTTAATAGGTACAAGTGCCCTTACTACTTACTTACTTAGGATGGGGAATTATTTGGACCTGGGGAATTACAGGTTTCGAGAGCCTATTTGTGTAAAATTTATTCATTTAATTCCCCACCTGGGGTATTATTTCAATATGGGGGACTATTTCGATTAATACGGTAATCAACTATCCCACTACATTTAATATTTGTGATCATGTTTGTCATTGCTTTCAGGAAGACTGTCTGGGACTAAATATATTTTCTCCACAAGTAAGTTTTAATGTACAAACTATACACGAAACGTTCTTTAATTATTGATACTTTAATTGATATCAAAGTAGCTGAACATACAAAATTTAATGTAGCTCTGTATAATATGTAATGAATTTAGCTTCCATCTGGATCAGAACCGAATTTAAAGCCAGTTTTAGTTTTCATTCATGGGGGAGCCTTTAGTTTAGGCAGTGGAGACACGTATACTGGAGCAAGACTTTTGGACAGGGATATTGTTTTGGTTACTGTAAACTACAGACTCGGAATATTTGGTAGGCAACTTCCTCCACCTCATTTATATATTTATTTACCTTATATTTATTTGTAGTATTTCTTCATTTACTTTGATCGGTGCTCATTGAAATTACTTATCGTTTTTTTCAGGATTCTTTTCATTGGAAACTGACGAAGCACCCGGAAATGCAGCCCTTTTCGATGTGGTGACCGCCTTGGAATGGATCCAAAGATACATTCACTATTTTGGTGGGGACCCTAACAGAGTCACTATTTCTGGTCAATCGGCCGGTAGTGTCGTCGTCACGGATTTACTTCTTAGTCCTTTGGGAAAAGGCAAGATTTTATCCTTAATCTAATCGAAGTTCAAATTCATGTGGCATTTTTTATTCACAAAAACTAAAATATTTCTGAAATATTTTCTATATTTAGGACTTTTCCACGGTGCTATTGGAATGAGTGGCTCAGCTTTGGCATCTTGGGGAATAGAAAGAAATCCTCAGGGATCAGGACTGGATGTTGCTAAATTGGCCGGCTGCAACCAGACCGACGTTAATATGCAGCCTGATTTAAACGCAATCACAGCTTGCATGAAATCCGTTCCAAGTGCTTCCCTTAATTCCGCTTTGCAAGCCTACCTTGTAAGATATTTACTATTTAATTAAGTATTTACGCTCTACGCTACTTTTCTTCCTTAAATTATTTTTTGTCTAATTGGAAGGTTTTCTTTACCTAATAGCAAATTCCATATAAAAAAATATTTAAAAAAAAAGCGAATTATTTTTTAAATAAATAGAACCGATTTTCTGTAGTGTAAACAGTGTAAAGTATCACTAGTACTACACTACCAATAAAGTACACTCAGTACACTACCTACTTAACTTACCTTCTTGCCTTATTTTACCTTACAAGTATTTAAGTATCAACTGTGTTATTACTGTTACAGGTAAAATTAGTACGAGAGATATAATTAGCCAAATAATACTAGAAATTATTTTTACCTAAGAATTGGTTTGGTGCATAATTATAGACTTTTAATATGACAAATACATCATTTCAGAAAGAGGAGAGATTACAGGGTCGTCTGGGATTTGGTCCAACTGCCCCGATTGTACAAACCGCTGGAGCCCGAAAATTTTTCACGGAAAATCCATTGGACATTCTTCGTGAGGGTCGGCAAAACAATGTTCCCCTACTGGCTGGAAGTGTCAAGCACGACGGAAGTTTTATTTTATCTGTTGTTTACAATGCTTATCTTGAACCTTCAGGTGTTTTAAAAGATCCAGCTTTCATGAAGGAGCAGTTAGTTCCTAAACTCCTCACAGCTTTAGGTTATAATATGCCTTAAAAATATTTATCATAGACGTACAATTATTTGTTAATCCGTACACTACCATTAATTTCAAAATCATGACAATTATATAATAGTTACACCTATACCTAGTACTTATTATATACATTTTACAATTATTTGTAGTACTAATATATAATTAAATTACGGGTCATTGTAGTTATTTGTTAATTGTTATAGGAGTTGAAGACGATCATCAAGCTTTGGGAGAAGCGTATATTGGACACGGAATGAGCACAGGTGAATACAAGGACATGCAACTTGGTCTTATCGATGTAAGTAATTTAAGTACTGAGTTCAAAATTCCAATTAATCTTATCAAAATAAAAAAATATCTAGGGTATTAATTTCTGATTATTTGCATCAACGACTAAATCAAAAAATTATAATCTTGTGCGAACGTAAGAGACCCGATGATTAAAATCGAACAGAATAATTAAGTGGTCTAATATTATTTTATTATAATCATTAAAAATGAATACCTCTACTATTTTAATTAGTATAATTATTTATCATTTCAGCTCCACAGTGTGTATTTTATCAAAGAGTCAACTTATGTGCTGACGCAAATGCATTCCAGACTTCAGCCTAACACCTACTGGTATTCTTTTGACTACCAAGGCCGAAACAGTCTAGCTGGACTTTTGAATATCGTGGCTCCCACACCAGTCCCTCCAGGAATTTCTCACGGAGATGACCTGATGTACATCTTCTACATTATTTTCACTCTTCCTGGCAACGATCAGATTGTCAGTCAAAGGATGCTGGACCATTGGGCCAATTTTGTCAAGTATGGAAATCCAACTCCACCGGGGGTAACACACCATGATGGGTCTCCAATGATCACGTGGCCTGCTTACACATACCTACAGGATCAATACATGAGTATCGGAGCAGTTCCAAGTATTCAAACTAATTTTCCATCCACTTGGATCGGCGCTGCAGATGAACTTGCTTAATCTACGACAGACCCAATGACCCAATGACCCAATGCATACGACCGAATTCAAAGATAAAAGTATGTGACATTTGTATGTAATTAATTTACTATTCGTTTGAATTTATTCTTTACTCTGATTTTGTCAACTATCACATGAAATATTAAAATTGAAATGAATTATTTACTTCTCTAAAATTGTTTTCATTTGCACCAATTAATTTTATTATAATTAATTTTATTTGTATGAGCGGACCTAATTAAAATAATCTAATGTATTTATTATGCAATTTAGATTGCATTCTTCACAATCATATAGTAACATACAGTACTTTACTTACATAACATGCACTCACATTATTTTTCTTCTATTTCAGTACTTTATTGTTATGTATTGCCATATGTTTGGATTTCTTAATCTATATATAAATAATTTATAAATAACTATTTAGTATAATTGTGCATGTATACATTTCCGATCCAAATTAGTTATCCTAAACAATTATTCGTCAATATTAGTTAATATAATCGATCCAGTTTTAAGATAACTAAACCACATATTATTACAAACTGACAGAGCAATTCTGCTTTTGGCTGTAGCGAAATTTTAAGTGTATACTGTAAAATAGTGATTCAATTAGTTTTGCTATGCGATGTCTGATTGTCTGTCGAAGAGTTGATTTTGCGACGATGATCACGATCATTGACATATAATTGTACTCTTGTAAAAATTACGACTAATAATAATATAAGTACAATATAAGCTGCCAAAAGAAATAAGATTAGCATTATAATATCTGTAATTTGTATAGCTTAATTTTATGTACTTTTCAATGGTACGCTTCCAGAGACGCTGATGGGTATTATTCTGATCTGAAATCTGAATTATCAAATGATGTCCCTTCTTTGAGTGTCAACACATGTACAATTCACAACATCTAATGTAGTTCCGTCTCCGCAGAAAAGACCGCAAGTCAAATGATGCCTTGTCAACTGAAATCCACTAGAATCTGAGAAATGGAGATGACTTTATTAATTTTAAGGTTCACCTTCGGCTGAATTCCCTAAATACATCCTTGACTAACAACAGGCAGAGGCTCCCAATTTACATGTAAATTGTCCCATTTACCTTTTGCATCTACTTTTTAATTAGTGACTTTATCGAAAAAATTGGAGGCACCAAATGTTCAGAATATTGCAATCTACAATCGCAAGGTGATTTGTTTTTATATTGATCTCGGGAAAACAAATAACCTTGCGATTGTAGATTGTAATATTCTGCATGGTCATTCAAAATGAAAATGGAACAATTTACATGTAAATTTAGACTCTCTCGGCATGTTGTTACTCAAGACAGTATTTAGAGAATTCAATCGAAGGTGAACCTTAAATTTTTGTCAGATGTAAAATAATGGCATAGTGGAAACGAAATTAAATAAAAAATACCTGTAAAAATGATAGAAACGACCAGGAGGACAGTAAGCAGAAAGGCGTAATACTTCATGGCTAGTTTTTATTGTAATGCATATAGCTAAAGGTAAAAGTTTGGGTTCAATACCCACTATTTGGGTTATATTTTATTTTGTCGTTCACTTGGAATAATTCCCTTTCATTTAATTATTGTATTATTGTATTATCCTATAACTTTGGTTAGTAGGAGAATTAGTTTTATCAAATGTCTAGCATTAGTATTATAGTATGCCCAAATATATATTTGATATAGGTACTTAATAATTATTATTATGGCTATATTATTGTGTGTGTTTAGAATATTCTGCAATTAATTGACTACTGGCACTACTGGCATGCATATTTAATCGTTATTCACGACTGATTTAATTATGATAGAAAATGCACTTGTTGGAATATTGAGGAGTCATTGATACAATGTATAACATCTAATTGTGGACATTTTTTAAAAATAAACTTTTAGGTGGATTCTCTTTTTTGGGAAGCGTGCTGTGCACCACATAATTACATAAAATAATAATATACAATAGAAAGATTAATAATAGATGTGGATGTGATCATGATCATTCATATCATTTCAACATTAATTTCATGTTCATAATACCTTCATAATTCATATGTGTTGCTCAAAATCCAATCCATTTAAATCCGAATACAGTAATAAATACTCCTCATTCACGTAATCACAACTAATTACATACCTGGAAATACCATTGAGTACATACTGCAGTCTGCACAGTGCTACTGCTAATATCGTGTAAACCTAATAATAATTATAATAAAAGATAAACTTATATTAAACTGCTGTATAATAGTTAAATCTCCCCTGCAGATCTGTTCTGATATAAATATTATGATATAGAATCATTATAATTATATGGATTATAGCATTATTTTCTGTCGAGATTATAATATCTTCAAATGTAAATTAGTAGAGTGTGAAATGTAAACTACTTCTCAGTTCTTAGAGCATAGAATCAATAAAATAATAAAATCCCTCTTTTCATTTTCATATTTTTGCTTTGTATTATTTATATGATAATGATAACTACTTATCATGATACCACAAAGTTAAAGGGAAAATTTTAAACCTCGATTCTGAAAATCATTTTTACTTCCAACTATGACATTTCAAGTGCACAACACCCGTTTTTATTTCAAATAAAAAATAATGGCAAATAATATACCTGCAATAATAAAGCACAATATTTATGCGTATATATTTTATATTATACGATCGGACAATGTGAATTTCTACTGTCAGAACAAGTAACGGTAGGTTCTTCTTACAACAATGCACTTACAAGGTACAATGCAATGCAACCCATTGCAAAACCAACATACCATATTATCGTTTGACACTCCCTGAGACAAGTCCGAAAGCCCTATCTAGAAAACACCAAATTAATGCTATATAAACTATATATATAGCCTCTGATAGATAAGTATTAAAGAGTTATATATACATATACAATTTGCATTTAATTTAAATGAATCAGCCATTAAATTAAAATGAAAAATTAGGTAAGAAATGGTAAAGTAAAATAAATGAATCATAATCATACCATTGTCACATATTATTTATTATGTTGCAGGCATAGAAAAGTAGTAGTAATATTATACCCTGAATCTCTCTGGTTGCATTGCAGGTAATAGCTATAAATTATAATTGTACCTATGCAGCTATGATGCTGTTAGGCTGTATAAGTACCTACTAATGTTAAGAAATCGAGATGACAATAATATTACGTATTTATTTGGTATTTATTTGCTTGAGCATTGTTTTTTATTGGCCAATCTTTATAATGATTAGATATTTTATAATTACTTTTGCAAAAAGATTCAGTTATAGCTATTCACATCAACATTTATTTGGTGTGCGAAGGCACTATTCAAGTTTTAGTGCACAGTAAGTTAAGTAGAATAAATAAAAGCAATAGCAGGTTTCCATTCAAGAAGAAAATATATATAAATAGAAGGGTCATAATTTTAATTAATTTCCATTAAGATTAATTTAAGAACATTGTGGAAATTAAGTCACCTAATGACCTCCTGTCTAGTAGAAACTTTTAAAGTTGGGTACAGAAACCAGCGTGTCCATTTCTAGTGACACATTCGTGTCTTCGTCCAGGAATTTTACAACAAGGAGTCCATGAAGTACAGCCTTCTCCAGTGTGACGACAGGATTGTCTGACATCCCTCGAAGCTTCTTTATAGTCTGCGTAATCCTTCACGTCATATATGAATGCAGAGACATTCGCAGTGGCCAATATGACCACCAGTAAGAACGACATAGCCACCAACTTGGAAGAATTCATCCTGGAAAGGACAAAGGAAAATACATTTTTAGAATTAAAATACCCACAGACTTTGAGAACAGAGATTTGTGTTCAAATTAAAAAGTTTAAATTTTAAGATATTATCTGTATACAGACATGTACTGTACTTAATATGATATACTCACTTCTTTTAGTTGTTTAATTATGCAATAATACTGTTTCTACAATAATTAGACTGTTTGACTGCCTGGTTGATTGCCGAAGTCGAAAACTATCATCAGTTTCTTCTTAAATAGGCAAACAGCTCACCGCAGCAGTGCGGAAATTCGGAATGTTTTTAAAAATAGTACACCTAGTTATTTAGTTCATTTTAATTGTGCCTATCTATGACCAAATGCGGGTAGTTGCTTTCCTCCTTCTAATTTCGATATGATGATTATTCATAGTGACTTGGGGACTGGGGGCAGGATGTGGTTATTAGAAAGAAATAAATGTTTCGTATCTGAAACGAAAAATCTTTCTATTATAGTTGATACTTAAAGTCAATAACGCTTTCTGATATTCAAAAAGTTATTATTATTATATAATGCATAAATATATTTAAGGGTACGTACGTATATAATAATGATTGAGTAGTATAGTTAGTATTATTGAGACTTGGCAAAAAATGGGCAAAGACTATATAGCATAATGTATTACAAGATTACAAGTACAACGGATGTGGCAGCAGTGGCATGTGGCAAATATTATTATGCTGTTACAAATAAACTCAATTTATTTAGTCTTCCTTCCCGATGCCCGTGTGTTCTAAAACTACTTTACGTATTGAAACGTTTTATGACATTTTTAAACTATTAATTTCCATTTCCATGCATATATATGAATAATATTATTATATGTTGTAATATTAGGTCTGAATTCTGAATCATTTTAATTACCTAGCGAAAATGATATCCGGAAAGTAGTTCAAATCAAAACGCATATAATAAATAATAATTAGCAGATTGTTTAATTTTTAAAAGATAAAATAAACACACGGGTTTTAACTCCTTTTGTGGTTTTCCATTTTAACTTATAAACAATATTTAATTATATTATATTTTAATACCCCTTTTATTAGGGAAATCGCCAATTATCTAATATAATATAATATAATATTATTAGTGCCAATTAATAGTGCCTAACCCTGAAGCAAAAACAAGCACATTTTATTTTATGCGAATAAACTTATTCAATTAGTGTTATCAGTATAAAATAAATGGCAAAGTAATTTAAACATCATATTCTTAATTTTGACTATAGTTGGATTGTTGGTGAAAATCATCGTGCTTGTATATATAGAAGCTTAGGAGTTGGTGACGAGTCACTTAGAAATTTCATTTTCAAATAAATTGTCAAATATTTTTGGTTTAGTTAGATTCAATGCCTGTCGCTATGTTGCTACTTCTTTCCTCGATGTCCTAACTGACCTTTCTTTTTATCATCATCACTTTTATATCGGGTAGACACTACAGCCGGCTGGGCGTAATTATATAAATTGCAGTCATGTTTGCTTGTTTGTACTTGACGAGCTTGAGCATAAGACACAGATGATGAGATGCCAGATGAAGTATAATGTGACTGATTTAAGTCTGGATTGGCTGAATAGGATACATCAGAGTAAGTGCCTCTATAATGACATCCATCGTCTGCCGGCCGCGTAGTAGGACCGTCCTTCTCGTTATTATTGTATTTATTTGACGCATAATACTGTCTGTGCCTGGGTGGAAAATCACTTTTCACATTTGGCCACTTCTCCTTTCTTTGATGCTCACCGAAATGGTTTGACGAATACCTTGAAAACGTAGTAGAACTTTTCGGATGTGAATTTTGACTTTTCCCGTTTGCAAATTCATGTTGAAAAATAGGAAATTCTTCATTGTCCCCACATCTGAACTCACTTTCGCGTTTAAAACTGTCAATGGACATTTGCAGTGCCAATTGATAGTCCTCGTCGATTTCTTGGCATGATGGCTTTAGTTGGGGCGGTTCGGGATTTATGTGTTTACCAATGAAACCGAACAAAGAGATATTTGTCTTTGGTCTTTGATATTCTTGAGGTACAGGAGCAGCGTCTTCTTCATCGCCTTTGACATTTCTCCACTTTGTTTTCTCCTTACGCTCACACTGTTGCCCTCCTGGAAATTTCGTTCCCTGAGATTCATGAAAAATTGTAGTCAAAGGATTTTTAATTTGGCTTTACAATTATTACAATTGCCCATGTAACATGCATGATTTCTAAATTTATAAGACGCACTTTAAGATGATTTAGAGCTTTTATGGGATTTTTATATTTTTTTAAAGCTTCTTCAGCTTCTTCTAACAGAAACCCCTCTTTAAGAAGATCTGCTAGTTCCTTGTCCATCAGCTGAAACATATAATTAATTACATAATCATTTGCTAATCTCAAAATTAAAAAAGCCAATTAAAAAGAAAATAAATCATATTTATTAGGCTAATCACATTTTTGGCAGGTGGACACCAATTTTTCTTTGACGTATTTTCATTGATATCTTTCAATGCTTGATCTCTCTGCACTTCAAACTCCGTTTTCTTGTCTTGTCTTGGCTTTGCTCCTTCTTCCCTTATATCATTGACGATATCCATAGCCTTCATAATTCAAAAAGGATTAATTTTCTATATGGTTAAAAAAGAGAGAAAACTCATTTGGTTTAAATACCTAATCACCTTCATTTTTCTTAAAGCAACTACATCAATTCCTGAAGTCGAACTATAGCCAAAAGGCTTCCACAGAGGGGGGCCTTCTGTTCCGATAGTGCTACAACCCCATTCCTGTTTGACATTGAACTTCTTTTGCAGTTTCCACTTCTCAACAAGGTTTGGAACACAACCGCCTAAGACTTCGTAAACATCAGTCGAAAGACAAAATGTCCCGTGGGAAATAGAAACAGGTTTAACAATCCGAATTTTTGTTCCAGGAGGTGTTTTCATGCTACAGTAACATTAAATTCAATAAATACATTTCTACATTATCTTTAAAATGATTTTCATGAATTTCTTTTATTAATTGCCTTAACTCTGGAGAAGAATTGTACAGAAGGGCACAGATATTAACATCTCCATCACTCAAAACCAATTTCAGTACATCTGTCCCGAGATGATAAGATTGAGGCAGCTCACGATCTTCTTTTGGAACCGAAATGTTTAATATATTCTGAAGCTGAAGTATAGAGCCTGCAGATATAATCTTCTGACTGTTATTTAGACAAGCCCGTAAATACTTTTTTGAGCTTTGGGAGGTTGCAAAATCTTCCTAATTACAACAAAGCAAGAAAACATAATTTGCATTAAAATTCAGTAGACATGTACACATAACCATATTGTTTTTAGACATTTATAGTTGGCTAATAATAAAATAAATGCAATAAACAAATGCATTTAAAATGCTTTTTCAGTTAACTTGAAAAATTATTTAGGTATAAATCAACCATTAAAAATTTTAATGTTGCCATGGCCACCATTGCCTTAATTAGAATTATTTAAAAAAGCCAAAGTACGTCAAGAAGAGTAGAAGTAACCTCCCCAAAAAATGACATGGCGAATAATGTCAAATTTCTCTGCTTTCACGGACAAAAATCTTTTGACTTAACTAATGGTTTGACAAAAACACAAAGACTGCGAATAACGAGTCGTCCAGTTTTAGACTAGCCGCTGCCGCGAGTGTCCTGTTTGAAAAATTAATAAATATTTTATAAATTTGACATGACATGAAATGCGCGTATTGTCTTTTATTGTGAATCGCGACTATGAGTGGTGAGCGTAAAAAGGATTGATACTATTTTTCAGAAAATTTATTAGGTAATTCTACTAAGAACTAAAAAGCGGGTCATCCCCTACACCCGGCTACCCTAGACCCGGCACCCCTACACCCGGCACCCGGCTCCCATACACCCGGCACCCCTACACCCGGCTCCCCTACACCCGGCAAAATATCCACCCGGCTCCCCTACACCCGGCAAAATATATACCCGGCAGCAACAGATATATCCCTAGAACGGTGAAAAAGAATACATGTATGGTGTAGACATAGGGTATGACTGTAACCTGCCAGCGAGCGGTCTGGATTACAGTCATAAGACGTTGTATGAGGAAAAGTGGGGATAGATTAGGTTAGGTTTAGGTTAGGTTAAGTTAGGCTAGGTTAGGTTAGGTTAGGTTAGGTGCCGGGTGCATGGGTGCCGGGTGCATGGGTGCCGGGTGTAGGGGAGCCGGGTGCCGGGTGTAGGGGAGTCGGGTGCCGGGTGTAGGGGAGCCGGAAGCCGGGTGCAGGGGAGCCGGGTGCCGGGTGTTGGGGAGCCGGGTCTGGGGGACATCCCCTAAAAAGCAATACAAAATCGTTAGTTTTATATATTTTAGCTTGCTTTTCCATTGATTATCCACACGGTTAAATGTTGAAATACGAGTTTTCTCGCATGCATCATGGGTAGGGTGACCAGATTTGAAAAGAGCAAAAGCTGGACAGGGGGGGTTGGCGCCCCGTAAGGAGCGCGAAATTTTTCAGGGGTCACGTGACGGGGAGTATAGGAAAACCACTTTTTTGAGCAATAAATGAGCGATTAAATACGAAGGTGATATATTGGTCATTATTTGATATTTTTTATTTTCCGAATTCTTCTAATTTGTCTATAATAAGTA
>JABASI010001882.1:0-22279 GCA_019776505.1 Tomocerus nigrus
AGTAAGAGAGCTGCAGCTAGTGAAACGAGTTAATTGATCACAATCAGAGAGTAATCAAGAAAGAGAACACAATAATCCTTCTTATCCAATTCCATATTGGATATAAATTCTTTAGCAAATAAAAACAGAGAGACGTCACATACGTCACACGCCCATATCAAAGCTCCCGATTACATTTCAATGCATTCCTTCACCTAAAACATTTTATGGCTAATGTCTTTAGGTTACGTTCTTTATCCACACAAGACTTACTATACCAGAGCAACCTAAATACCTACTGCCCATGTACACACATTAAATATAATCATATTATTACGTATCTGTTATCTACTCGTAATATTGTAGCGCGTACATGTACTTGATGTACTACTGATTGATACTATAGGTACTTTACATTTTTGCATAACTTTCTTCTGTCCATACAAAAGCCATAAAGTCCAAAAACAAATTATTATTAAGTTGCACATGATGTGAGTAATGGTATAACATTAAATATCAAGTCTATAGTGATAGTATGCTCCTTACTACTAATTCAAACAACAATGTGCTTTATAGATAATTACATGACAGTATTAGATTGTCCTCTCGTTAATAAAATCCATAAGCTAATCATATGTAATTTCATTTCGTTCTCTTTTACAGCTCACCTGTGGGCTGATCTGGAATTGCATGTTACATTTTCTTAATTGTATTGTAGAGAATTGGATGGAATGTTTTATGCCGTAGTAGATAGGGTTTCAGCTCGGGTGATGAATATTTACGATAATGCACGTAGAAATGGGGGAATTTCCATTGGAGGTATTGATCAAAGGATGAAATGATAGGGCAAGTAAATGTAAATGTATCAATGCGAGATATATAAATAGATCTTTAGAGTGTAGGGTTGTTTGAGTTGCTGGATGAAGCTGAGGAGATTGAATTTGTGGCGGGGCGGGCGGAGAAAGAAATATGAGAGTGGCTTACCGAGTGGAGATCCGGAGCTATTTCTTTGATTGGATCCAGAGGATGAGTAGTCGGCACTTTGTGTTTTTCGTTCTTTGTCTGTGGAGCTAGCGTGGGACATGGTCGTCGTTTCTTCTTCTTCTTCCATCAACGGGTTCATACCCCATTTGGAGTTATTGATGAGACATTTTATGCTGTTCGGTCCACCATCTAATCGGACACGTGGAACTTCCGTCGGGGAAATACCATTCTCGCTAAACTGCTCCAAAAAACATTCAACATTAGTACCCACTTCTCTCTTTCTCCTGCAAGCCCCCTACACACTACACCCGAATTCAACTAAATCAAAGGAAGAAGGAGCGAGGACATAAATACACAATAGCCGTGAATGCCACACGAGCACTTAACTCGGCAGTTGAGTGAGCCTATATGGCACAGACACACACTACTTTATTACAGGGCACAATGACAATCCAGTCTATAACATTGCATCACATAACATCGCACTGTCAAATAAAAATCACGCAACACAAGATTCACGACTCCAGTAAACCAAATTAACTCAACTGGCTCATTCAGTTTAACTGAGCGGAATTATCCCACAAAATGCCAAACAATAACCATACATTTCCGACCTATGCTTTTACGATAACTCTACTTACTTACTTAATTATTACGAATTCAGGCATAAAAATCACATACTACCTAGAACAAATAAAAAACATTTACTACACCTTCACAATAAGAAATGTTCAAGTAGACATACAACAACATTTATGGCAGTCATTATATTACACTACTAACTATATAGCTCTGGCAATGCACTCATATAGATCAAAACATAAATTACACATGTACCATTAATAATAATATATTTAATTAATTAATAACCATAATTAATGCAAACACAATTGGCGATTGTGTTAAAGTAGCACTTACACTTTGCATATTGTTTATGGCAGCAAAAACGAAACAAAAATGATAGTAATTCACACACTATCGCACAGCATGCCAATTATTACAAGAACAAATATGCGAAGAAGTATTTACTGGTGTAAAAATGAATTATGAATATGATGATAATAATTACCCAAGTGCACTAACAATAATGCTATTTCGTAACCATATAATTTCGTTTTCAAAAATGCGACTCATTATTCAACCAAGTCAGGCAAGGCAGACAGACAATAAATATATCTCCATTAACACAAATAGCACGGACAAAGAATGTACACAAAGCGACTTTAACATAAACAAATGCTCGGTAGCAACAATCCCCTGCTTCTTCTAGCAACTCGTAAGTCGTAGCTGTACCTATTTCTATTATTCCATTTCCTGGTTTGAACTTTTGCACATTATATAGAGATGGAAGAACAAAAGCGATTGAGTGCTTTTTGCACTACTTGCTCTAACGGAGCAGTAAAAATGAATCAATAATGGGCAGATGATGGCACATTACGTAAGGCAGATAACTAGAATGGACTTTTACGACCAACATGTGGAATGGAAAGTGCATTTGCAGCACGGAGTTGCTAATTGCACATAATATGACTAAAAAAAGAGTAATATTACATAGCAAGATAATTAGCACCACAAAAACAGCACAGAACACCAAAATCTCCTATCACAATCACAAAACAACCACGCAGGCAGGAGCAAGTATTTAACGCGAGCTAATTGCCCTGCCAAATAGAAATAAACAATTGCTAATGCTAATGCACTACAAGTCTATGTGTTCATTTCTGAAACTAAATTGTAAGTTAGAAGGGAGAATTGTCGATAAAGGAAAGTAAATGGCCATTGCTATAAATAAAAGCTGATAGGAAGAAACAAAGCACAGTGTTGAAAATGAAATATTCACAGGATGTTCCTCGTACGAGAAAAAAAGCAACATTGCAATATTATATTCGTGTACAGCTATGTACACACAGCATGGGTATAGATAATAGAACTTTTTTTATCTTGTATTTCTTTAAATACAGGCAGGAGTATAGAAAAGCATAGTTGACAGCCCAAAAACAAAGGATTACGGTAATAAATGCTCTTGAGCTTTGCTCAGTGCTTCTGTGAAAAAAACAGTTTGTAGGGCTAGAAGAATGCTATGCAGAAGAAATGGAAAACGTTTGAGCTGATGACAATGACAAAAGAAGGGGCTGAGGCAGAGGGAATGACAATGTCAAAGAAGATGAGATTGATTCGACTGGATTCATTTAAATGGAGCTCCCTGCATCATTCTAGTATCTATCTGTTGTGAATTGGTTGGCGTGGCGTGCAATAGCAAAAGCAACTTGACAAGAACAAAAGGAAGCAAAAATAGAGAGAGATCTTATGTTATCTAAAAAGTCATGGAGTCAACTCAAGTTCATTTTCATTTCCTTACCACGTTCTGCGTCCTCGGGCGAGTTGGAGTTCCAGGAAAGATCTACAATCACAAGTCAAGTCAAATGTTACATTCAGAAAAGAAGAAGAAGAAGAAGAGAAAGAATGAAGTAAAAGGAAGATTCAAAGTCCACTCAGCCCATACCGACTAGTAGAGAGCCTAATCCCATTTTATTACTTTTCTACTCTCTAGAAATTAGTAGTAGGTAACTATAAGGGCAGGAGGGAGGGAGGGAGTTGTAAAATTCCACCGGAGAACACCCGGAGAATTGCCAACTGCATTTGTAAAGAGATTAGAATTGTGCCGGGCGGAGATGTGATTTAGTCTGATCACTAATTATTTACATTGCAATTAGAAGGATACTTTATGACTCATTCATGTTCTTCTGTTTTGTTAGCAGATTACGGAGAAAAGTTAAGATACATACAGGGACAGTGTAGAGTAGGCGAAGAAGATGTGTCGAGGAGTGTTGGTTGGTGCTCTCGTGTTTACAGGGAATTAAGTGAACAGAGTGTAAAGCATTGTGTTGTATTTGAAAGAGATGAGATTACACGTGTCAAGGCAAGGCAAAGCTCAGAAGTTGCATTCTGCCGCTTTATCCAAATACTTCATAGGAGTAGAGTAGAGATGTGTAGAGACGGAAGTTGGTGGAAGTCTTTCGCTTCTGATAGAATTTTAATGGCATACCGACACCAAAGCAATTGACAAAGAACATTCCACAACAACTTCTCAACTTAACTCGAATTTACGAACATTATATCGCACTACACGCTCCTCTCCCACCCAAACTCAACTAATATGCGCATTAGGGAGGGAACAAGGTTGGTGCACTCTTCACCATGGAATTGAAGCAAGGTAGGCTCCTCTGACTGTTTTCAAATGAAAATGTCACTTTTTTCTGTTGGAGACAAATAAATGCAGAGATTAGCAATGTGCTCTGCAAAACAATCGACTGGACATAAAATCCTCATTTTTGTCTCCAGTCGAAAAATAATTTTTTTAATTTGAAAATAGTCGGACGAGCCTGCCTTCCTAGACATGTATCCATTGTAGCAAAGTACATCAGCCTTGGGGATGGAGGCATTCGAGAAAACTGAAAACTTCTGCTGGCACATACAAAACGCGAGTTAAGGGGAATAAAAGATTAGATCAACTTATCCATTAGCCAGTAGGCTAGAATTTAGGATTGACTAACTTGGGCTAAGAATGTCGATAACGATAAGGGCCATTGTACGTACGTAACTACGTGTAAAATAGATATCGCGAATTTTTGTCCTCTTATTGCCAACATGTAGTACGTATAAGTGCACGATATAGTTGCAATAAAACATTACGCAATAAAATTTATCGAGGCAAGGAATGGGCAATAGTGATCCTTCTTCTCCCCAAACATCGCTTCGCATGTCTAAACATTTGCTGACTCCTATTTCGTACATATGGACATTACTTGCTGCCAATCTTGTACAATTATATTTATTGCTACCATTATTGACAGCTACACGCGCTCAACAGCGAATTTAATTGCTTTGTAAACAGATAGCCTCTCCAATCTTCCTTTGGCTACACTCTCTGAGTAATTGATAGGAATTGTGTAAAATTATTTAGCAAGAGTAACACAAGGAATAATGACATTTGGTTTACTTTACCTGATCTTTGCTTTCTAGACATACACGGAGTAGGTGCAGTTACAAAATGAACAGATTACAATCACAAAATAAACAGAAAATGGTTTGACTGACTGATGAAAATGAAGTGAATGTGAATCTCCTCAATTTCTTTAGACTTCTCTCTTTGTAGGAACAAATGTTTAGCAGAGTAATTCGAAGAGAATCCATAAATCACTTAAGAAAATGGAGAGATGGGAGCACTCCAGTTTATTGAGCGGAATATTAACGAATGTGGTGAAAAAGTAGTTGGTCAAGTCAAGTCCAATAGAATCCAACTAAACGAGAATTTAGCAATGAGCTCAACGGAGCCTCAATATATAGGATACGACAACTCAGGAGAATGAGCCAAAAGAAAAGCAACGGTTATTTCTATTGTGAACTAACAGAGTCGCTACTTGCTGCCTTCGCTAAACAAAAGTCGATATAACTCGACAGGACAGCTCTTTTTTTCCATTTCGTCCCTTGTCTGCCTGCCTCTCCTTTCCTTTACACGACAAAGTCCCAACGCAGCGACAATGCCATTCTACGCAATAGAACGGTGAACAGTCATTAACAGAGACCGGAAAGGTGGCTTACATATTATTTTAATGCTAAAGTTTATTACACAATTCAGGATGCTTTAAAAAATTGGAAACTGTCATACTATGTCATACGTACGTCATTTTTCCGGGTAATAAGTTCTATTGTGCCATATTTTGTATTTGACGCCATAAAGTTGGATATTTGATAAAAATTGTTAAAAGTAGACATTTCTTCCAAGTTTCTAAAACTTGGCTCAATTAGCTAGTTTCCCAATTTTTTAAATTTCATTTTATCCAAATTGCCAGAAATGCATTTTCGTATTGTTTTTGAGAATATTAGCAATAATTTGCAATTTTGACAAAACCTAGGTTCTACCTTTCCGGTCCCTGTCATGAATATAATTCCGCTAATTTTTCAAATGGCTCTATTGGCTTGGCCACTTCATTTGAGTTCAATTATAGCCCATAAGCTGACTTTATAAGAGTTGGTTTGTTCTGTCCGCATCTTAACATACTACAAGGTCTTTCTCATTGTGCATATTTATTTATTCTGGTCTTACACAACCAATAGATGCAATTACGTGTTATTATTGTGCATTAGTAAAATAGTTCAGTGCACATTTGGTACGTACTACATAATTGATTACGTAGAAAAGATGATTAAATGCACAGAGTGAAATGTGAGTGTTGTAAAAAGGGCTAAAATAATTGCCACAGTGGCAATAATGCGGCTCTGTTGCCTGTGGCCAAAGGCAGAGACTTTTATTTGACAACTGCTAATGCCACAAAGTGAGACTAAGGAAGATGGATACTGCAAATGGAGAGCTAAACCAAATCCAAGTCAGAGCAGAGCACAGAAACCAACCACAGCATATTTGCTAAGAGGAGTTGCAGTGCAGTGTGCTCGAGGCTTAATGCATTCGTCTCCTCGCAGAATAAAGTGTCACTTAAGTAGTTTCGAACATGAAACCGAGAAAAAACCTTGAAAGTCGCTTATCTGGGTTACTTGCTTAGACACATGAGCAGAGACACGAAGCAAAGGAAACCACGAAAAGTCAAAATCCTATGAATCCTACTTAAATTCCCCAACTGCCTGACACAGTGCAACATTTCAGCAGCCAGCACCTAACATAACGACTTAACTTGGCTAATACTTGCATTAAAACTTCTGCCACTCTCAATAAATGACTCCATCTCCACAATGCTCAAATTCATTTTCTTCCCCAACAACCGCTAACAGCCCAAAGAAGTTTCAATTTACGACTATGACTTCCTTAACCCAAACCTGCATCTAATCAAACTAGATATCCACCTATATGTGTGTCCATTTGAATTCTCACCTTATTCCCACTTTTTATGCTCTTAGCGTGTAGCAGATGCAACATGTTCGCGCAATTCTAGATGAAGGCATCTTCATCTGTCATTAGACACAGAAGAAGGGCATAAATGATTAGATTGCTTGCAATTATTGTAAATGTGCAGCTCTGATTGTCGATTAGAATGATTTCAGTGTAAATGAAGCAGAATGGGGCACGTGTGTGTGTCTGTGAGCTGATGCTCCTGGCACGCCTTCCTCTTCAACTTTTACTGCGTCCTAATGATAACTCATCATCTCTCCCACCTGCAACAAAGGCTCCTTTTGTCTTTTCTCATGTGAAATCAAATGAGATGACTATTATGTGTAGCAACATATAATTTCACCTTTAAAAGGTCTACGAACGGCAAACGACCATACAAATCACGTCGTCGTTCGAGATGAGTTGAGTTGACCTACCCTCTCTCTTCTCTCGCTCTCTTCTTTTGCCTACGGACAAAGTTTATCTTAAAGTCAGACAACACCATAGCACACGTAAATTGACTCTCGTGTCAGCTCTCCTCAAATCAATGCAACAATATTCTTGATGATGTGACTACTTTTATTTATCGTCTCCTCGAAATTGAAACGATGCACTTGAATGCACCTCGTGCATAAACGGAACAAGACAAGTACAAGACGTAAAACAAAACATTGTCCATAGTTGGATGGGACACGAGACAAGTTATACGGACCATGTTAATAAATACTACAACTCAAGAGTCTTGTAGTGTGTAGAAAACCATTTCCTACATACACTGCCCCATAGAGCAGAGGAGACCACACCAGGACATTACATTATTATTACATCTTGCATGTGCACTAAGAGAGAGAGAGAGCCAAAGATAGAAATGGTCAGCTTAGCCAACAACAACAAAGTCCATGAAATAATTGTCTATCTGTATTTTGATCTAAACCCGTTTTTAAACCTCGATGAATTAACAATGGGGAGGAACAGCTTGTCGTCTTATTTTTTATTCGCGCCTACATTGTTATCCTCGTCATTTGTTAGTACACACTTAATGCCTAACTAACGAACCAAAGTACAACAACATTTACTAACAATAACTACAGTAGTCCTCATAGTAGCTACATTAACTTTTGCGTTAGTTTACGTAACACATTTTTAGCGTGATTATTATAAACACTAATAGAACTCACAACAATGGAAAGGTTTATCTCCCTCTCCTCCTAGTCATTTTTGTTACATCAGAGTTAGATAAGGGAAACTTTGGAGCAAGTGTACAAATGTGTAGAGTACACGACATGGCAGCACATGCAATAAAATGCTAACAATGCGAGAAAATCCACAGAAGAAATAATCCTTCCAGTAATAGTCAGTGAGTCTCTATAGCTCAGCCCATAATATTAGCCGAGCTGAAAGGAGGAAGGAAGAATGACAATAATAATAAGAAGAATGAACAGTTTCACAGATGCAGCGTGTAATTCTGCCTGGTTACCAGTTTTTCCCATTATGTCAACTTTTATGATGAGTAGGCAAACACAAAAGAGTGCAATGCAAAATCCCAGACACACTACAATGACACTTCATAATAATAAGTAGGTATAGCTTCTGGGAAATCGAGAAATGCTTTTTGCGAGCTGCTGCTGCTCCTCCGTTTAGCATTGTTGTTGTTCCTTTTTACCTAGTTTACTATTCTGTTGTAATTGTGACGTCATAAAGAAGAGGCTAGCATAGTAATAACATGCGGAGAAGCGGATTAGAGTAACCAACTCCTGAGTAAATGGCTAACGCGTAATGTGAATGCATGTAATGCACTGTAGAATGATAATCGTTTGATTGTAACCGTAATGTTATGTTACTACTTCCATGTCCCATCACCAACATCTTCGTCCCAACTCCTGCCAGGCCCAGCTCGACTCATTCACATTCTCCGAGTGTGAAATGAACGCTTATTCCTCCTTTCTCAAAAGGTCGAAACTGCTTCGAGTCGAGAAAACCGCAAAAATTGCCGCTTAGCTCAACTTTGCAACAACACTTTGCTAGGATAACAAAAGGAAGGGATGATTCTTACTTTGTTAGCATGTAGTAGCTAATTTACTATTAAACTAAATGACTAAACGTGAGCCAGGCATAAAAGACATGACTTCCCTTCCCTATTTCTCATTTCTGATCCCATTCGCCACGGAATCACTCGAATGACATAAATTCTCCCTAACTACATCACACACAAACCCAACTAATCCAACTAACCATGAATTTTAATACCTAACTACCTAACTATACGACTAACTCTGTACTCCTCAGGTGTGAACAGGAAGTTTCGTTACCACTTTTAAAAACTACTCCCAACAAAAACTATTCCATAATATGACAGGGATTTAATTGGATTGCATTTTACTAGTGAGTCCCTCATCGACTTACTTTTATCATTTCTTTCTTTCGGAATTTAAGAAAGATGCCCTTGAACATCCGAACTATTTATGTTTCTTGCATTTTTGCATTTTTTGTTAGTAGGGAAACTTAATGGTGACATCTTAATGAAAATAAGTCATTATCCCATGTCTCTAATGAAATGTGCCTGTAAATGGACAGTTGTTGAAAAACAATAAAGCAATGTCCGCACCTGAGTTGGTCAAACAAGCAACGACCCCTTCTTCTGTTGATTTTGCATTGATTGCGACGAGGATTGAATTGTGTGCATGCCATTTCTTAACACCTCTCGTCATCACTCCATAATCAACACAGAGAGGAATGGAATTCTCGAACTTTAGCCGGAAATAAGTTAATGTGGAGATTACCTCAGCTAACTAACTAACTAACTCACACAAAAGTCAAAGCATTTAAAGAATGGCACGCTAAACGCTGTGAAGAGATAATGATTCCATGAGATATGATAACGTAACTTAATGCTAAGGTATTTGTCTATTTACATTTACGTTATGTGGTGGCATGAGATCTACTGGCTGAGCCGTTTGTGTATGTGTGTTGTTTGCAGGGCAGTTTTGCATTGATCGTGGACATGAGCATAAGAAAAGAGCTGCGAGGAATACTCTGGCGAATAAACAATCACTCCTCGTTCTGTTCATTAAAAGTCTGTCGTGTTGGGCTGTTGAATAACTGCTTCGTGCATGAACACACATCAAGAAGAAGAACATTGCTGGCATATTTACACGCAGCCATATTTATCCACGGCCACAAAGGAATATTCTGGTGCACCTTACTAGAAATCCCTGCTCCTTCCTTCAACTTCCTTCTCTCTAGTCCATTGCACTTTACTTGGGCTTTAACTGAACTTTAAATTTGCATTAAATTTAGCTGACTCGGATGAAATGAACTCACATCATCAAACTCATCTTCATACATTAAGGTTGATTGGAAGGCAGGCAATGTTCAGGGTTCACATCAACTCTGCTCCTCTCACCAACTCTTTCTTCATCTCATCTCCATTGAATAAGAGGCACCCTGGCACCTCGTACTCCTCGACACTACTTTACAGTCTCCTCTAATCATAACAAACCTACTTTATACCTGTGGATTAACTATCAAGCAAGTACCTACACGCAATAGATGATTGCCAATATGTGGAGCGTCTATTTAAATGTGTGCAAAGGAGTAGAAAAGAGTAGCCGTAAAAATTCTACACATTTCTTGCCATTTCACTTTTTTCCTATGCTTTGGCTGTGCAGAAATGTTTTGCCTGTGTGTAAGTGATCGAGAAACGATCCACATTATTGACTGACATGACCAGTTCCTAGACTTGACTCTCTACACTAACTAGAGCTGACTTTTAATGTGTTGCTACTCCTCCAGGTAGTAGTTATATTATAGGTAGGTACCTACTGGCATCTACTTACTTATCGTTTCATGCTATGAGCATTACATCCCAATGCTGTACAACAAAGACTTAGACAACAATGAGAGCTGAATGTACGCAGACAAGAAATTCGTTTGCCTTTGCATACAAAACAGACATTTGCCTATCAGCAACATTCCCTCCTGCATTCTATTCTCTTCTTTCCTTGCGTTTTGTATAGAGCAGGGCTACTATAGGCTTATGTGAATGTGCTGTTTGATATTCAATTCAAATTGCATGGCTGGTGTATAGGAACCTACTTGTTGTTTCTTCTCTGACTGACTGACTTGACTTTTGCCTACAAAAGTTCCGTTATTCAACTCCGCTCAAACTACTTACTTCATTTCATCATTTCATTTTTCTCCTCTTGTTTTTCTTACTACACACTCACTCGCTCACTCCGCACTCTGTATGCATCAGCATTCTGAAACGAAGTACAGAAAACAGCTAGCTATATGCATGCCATGTATCTATATAAAGTATATCGTAAGAATAATAAGTAGTTAGCTACATGACTATTAGGTATATTATTATTATGGTAACTCTAGAAGAACGTAGTAGTAGGTAAGAGAAATAAATTCAGCAAACAATAATCTCCCTATCCTGTTCGTTGTCGTGTTCAGGATTAAACTTACATTTGCACTTTGTTTTAATGCACTGTAGGATTTTAATAATTCGTGATATGTAAATGTGCTGGCACATTCATTATGCATAAAACAGTTAGCATTTAGCATTGTATGCTCTGCAATTTGACAGAAATGAATTTCAAGCTATGTACAAGCACACACAGTGTGTGTGTGTGTGTGATAAAGTCTAAAAGAGAAGGAGGTATAATTGAATTCCGGTTGGACTCCTTCTTGCCAATAAAAATCAGAGTCGTACAAATATTTAGCTATTGATAATGTTCGTTTATTTAGTTCGGTGGCTAATGTCCATAATGCTCCTATCTGTCTCACAATCGGCCTACTCCCAGATAATCTTCATGGGCAAGTCCTCTGAATGTCATTCATCATTAGACTACATACTCAATCATTTTTTGCATACTCTCTTCCCTATCTCGTCACAACATCAATAAATCTGCCCTTATACTTTTATTGCCATGCTCTAGCTAGTCTACCTATTCATATATTATTGACATTCATCAAGTCGTCGTCATATGCAGTAACATGACTTGAAAGGAACACCAACGCACTCTCAATAATTCAACCACTGGCTCGAGCGCACTAAATGTGCTACAGAAACATTAGTGAAGCGGAAACGCAGGTAGGTAGAGGAAAAGTAAGCCAAGACATAACTTTTATCCTCCTATACACCTTCCTTCTCATATATTAAATGTGCCAGTTAAGAAATTAATGGAAATATTCAGGATACAATTTATTTTTCATCCTATCTCTCCCTATCTACTAACTTCGCCTTTCCTACACGCATGCATATCAAGTGATAATAAAACTATTTTTTATTTACTACGCTATGCTTGTAAATTGTAAAGTAGGGAAGGTGAAGTCAAGTCAAGTTGCTGGCTCTCTAATCCTTCGTCTGTCGTCCACCCACGCTTATTAACTATACAGCTACTAATATTATGATTATGAGGATCAGAAGAAGAGTTTAAACTGAAACTGACATAAGTAGTCGGTCTCATTCCGACCTGACATGTAGAACATCTAATTCGCTTTGTCACAAACTTCCTCTGCCATTAGCTGTATAGAACATAAAGGCTTTATTCACACGTATCAATATATGCACACCTCATAGACATGAATAGAAAAGAAAACATTCTGTTTATTGAGATTAGTAGGTAGGTTTCCATGTCAAGACTTTGCTATTCAGTGCCACCACACCACGCATTAGCTTATGACTTCATTCGATCACTCTCTGAAACTATTTACATCCTTTGCACTTTCAGATCCCAGTCTACAGTGCACACAACAAAGGATTTAATTTCGCTATTCAAATTCAAGTGGTCCAAGCTAAGAGCCACTCGTCGACACACAACAATAATCCCTCTCCACTCAAAGCAAATAGAATCCATTCAGGATTTATTTATAGGGACGCTTGCTTAAGAATTCTATCAAAATGGCTTTAATTGTGATATCTTGATCATTTCGTTGTTGTGTACATAAGAGGTGTGTCGTGAGAAGGATTGGCTTCTGTCTGTAGATATCCTCACGTGAGTGTACATAAGAACCTAGTGCAAGTATATGAATGTCATAATTGAGAGTAGAAATGAAGGTAAAAGGACTTACAGACATCTCTTCGCTTCGGTAAGCCGTGAACGTTTGGTCCAGCTGGTTCAGAACACAAAAGTGGGGATCCCAATCCACTTCGGGCGGATGTCCCCTTGGACTGTGACCCATGGGTATGTCCCGATCTGACACAAATACATAAACAATCATAAGTACATATAGAAATGGCCTCTGCACTACGCCACTCCACTCCATCAACATAAATGAGTCATTTGGACCTACTTAACTCGCATTTACATCAATTCTGCCCATACAAAACATTGTGCACTTTACAGCCATTATTCCACTCATTAAAAATACTTTTCTATTTCTCCTCGCAAGACGACTGCTTATTTATACGCTGAATTACCTGTACAATAACTATACCTAATAATACGTACATACAGTAGGAATAGTAATAATAATATTGAGGACATTGGTTGCTAAACCACGTCGTAGCATAGCACGTACACTCCACTTCAACTGCATCTGAGCACAAAAGAGCTAATCAACTTAGCACATTAGCATTAATACGTGATTTACCATTTATTGCCACGTTGTTACTTGGACTAGTCGTCGTACCAAATAGAAACATGTAGCAGCTACACATGATTTTTCTATGCAATTTTATGTTTATGAATATGGGACTGAGTGACTTGGCCGTGCCAACAACAGAACATCGATACTTGGCTATTTATGACTAAAACAGCACCTTGAAATGAACATGCTAAACATACACGGAATGTAAGTACCTGAACACCGTCTCAAGCAGCGAAAGATATTTAGAGATAGACTTTGACTCTTATGATACTGACAGACTTGAAGAGTAAGAAAGACCAAACGACCTACACAATAATGTAACTATAATGCAATCAGCGAACGCAATGAGACTTGACGAAACTTTCGTTCAGTCAACCAAATCGACGAAGGGAACTGAAGTGAAACCTCGAGGCTGCTCTGCTCTCCACTTCTCAATTCTCTAAACACAATCAGCGTCTAAACAGCAACACCTATAGACATTTTAGACATCCACTAATCTGAGACGTTACCGTGAGATTCAACGGTGAAAGGGTGCAAACCTTTTGAAGGCAAAGGCACATTGGGGCTAACCCTATCATTTCCACCCAAAACAGCAAAATTTCCATTTTTCCCCTTATAAAAGTCTGAAAACTAAGAGCCGAAATTTGCAAACAATACAGGACCAGGAGGACCATTTATTAAACCCAACCATGTATTCAGCAAAATAAAACTTTTTTTTGTAAATCCTTTTATTTTTACGCCCCCATGTGGTTTTGCTGATGCAAGTTTGCTGGACTCCTGTGCAAAGAAATAGTGGATGTCTATATTTATGTGCATCTCTATAAGCAAAGGGATTTTTTGGTTTATGAGATGGTCTCTTTCTTGATGTGAGTGTGTGTGTATTAGAGACCAAACATTATTTGCTATCCTGATTGATTAAAGAGTGTAAAGAGCTCAATGCTATGTCATTTAATCCAGTTCACGTCAACTTTATTGAGAGCTGACGAGTTTTTGGTGGACTTGATCGACATATCTTTATGATATCCACCCAACTTCTATTATCTCCTCTATCTCAGTAGCCTCATTGACTTGAGTAGAGGATCTGCGAGGTACTTAGCCTGGGATTTTGCTCATATAAGGTAAAGATAGACGGCTACCTTAATAGTTATAGGTTAATGTCGTAAAAATCTCGTCGAGCCATTTGAAAATCATTTGGGCTGAGCTGCATTGTTGCAGTTATGGCCAGAAGAAAAATAAATTCCACGTTAATTACCTAGCACCTTAAGCCAAAGAGCATTAGCATCTTAAATTATGAGTAGACGCGTTAGCTAAATGGAGACATTAACCAATCTGATTGGCGCAGTCTGCACTCAAGACGCTCTTTTCGACCCTCACTCTGTCTCTCTCTCTGAATAAACAATTTCAACAAACGGTGGACTAACAAGAACCAACTCTAACTAGTAGTTAAGTAGTAAAGGAATATTTAGTCCAAGTAGAAGAATTTTGTTTGCCTAAAAATAAGCAATTAACCAAGTTGAACGCTAACAACAGTTCAGTTCAGCTCCACGAACGATTTCTGTTGTTGTGCCGAGTGAGGTGTAGCTAAAGAGATTACATGAACTCATTACGACTCTGAGAGTGTTCCTTTCACATGTTAGGAAGTGCACATTAGGCACAGCCGTGTGGTGTAATAAAAGGAGTGCACAAATGCCTTGTTTATTATGATTTGAGCAGAGCCAGCTGATAATATTTAATTAGGAAGAGCTTTTTTAATTGTTCTTGCGTAATAACAGAAAAGGGAAAATACGGAAATTACAGCCATTAAAACTCGAGTCAAATCCAAATGAGCAAGGGAAGTTTAGGACGGGAGCGAGTGACTTTATAATGTGCATTCCTCGACGCAATGATTGAAATGAGATAAAGAAGTAAGTACACAAACAAGAAACATTGACTACAGTTACAGTACAGTAGCAATAAATGACAATTGCTAAGAAGAGGCAAACAAGTCGTCGCAGAATGACTCTGGGCGGAGGAAGAGCTAATGGACTGACTAAACTTGAGAAATATCCGTTAGCCACCTAATTATTGGATTTATTTCACTGTGGGAATGCTCAACATTTATTTCTTTTCNTAGCCACCTAATTATTGGATTTATTTCACTGTGGGAATGCTCAACATTTATTTCTTTTCCAGTCACACCCTTTCCTAACAAATCTATCTGGGATTTTTATAACTGCACTCTTGTCTCTGCCTGCAAAACATAATCCTCTGCTTCTGCTCTTATTGCATTTATGCTAATGATGTCTACGAAAGAAGAGCCAAGGCGGAATAGCTTGAGTAAGGTACGAGGCTTTGATGAAGTATAAAACGGGTTTCCATCTGATTCCCTTGGAACGTGGAGCATCGTTCCAAGGGAATCAGATGGAAACCCGTTTTAGTTCCGATGCTCCAAGTGACTCTTGGAGTTGCATGTTGCAAAATGGCTAGCTAATGTGGCAAATACAACGAGAACTGCTAGTCATCATCAGATCAGGATTCAAGTTCAACCAGCAGCCTTAGGAGAGGGATAGAGATAGGAGGATGCATAAAAACAAAAATATACAGCTAAACTGCACTCGGCTGCTATGCGGCAGTGCAGCACTCCTCGGCTCAAAAATGCAAAAACACTTTCAATAGTTCAACGGAGTTGAGTGAGTCGCTTATCTCTGTGTCTGTCTGTGAAGAATTATGCAATAATGGAATTGAAGGAAACTTCAGGGGCGTGTGAGAATCGCTAATCCTTCCTCATTCACTTTTAACCAGTACAGTTCATTCCGTGCATTAATCAACTCACTCCACACATCCACACATTACAAACATTACAGGTAAATAGGTTCATTTCTATCCCTTCATTCGCACTTCTCAATAAGAAGAATGTCGTGCTAAATCAAAAAGGTAGCCCAACCAGCTACTGACTCTAGCAAGGAATAAAAAGAGCAGACTGACGGATATCGTTGTTATTTATGTTTATCAGTGGATTCTACACATAAAGTTCATATTTTTGTGTGGCCATTGGACAAGGATGTGTATGTATGACAGCAATAACAATCCGCAGCAGCCACAAACAACATCTCTTCCTATTTACATAATAAACATGAGAATGCACTTTTACGAAAATGGGCAATAGAATGGAATTGTTGTAAAAATCCTTTTTTCACATGCTCACAGCCTAGACATGACGATTAGCGAGAGAATGAGCAGTTGCCCATGAGCTCCCACACCAAATCATCACTCACTCACATGATCATGCGAATATGTTTACTCTTGACTTTAACGGTAATTCCCTATTATTATTTTCGACTATTTTTTAATGTGTGATATTTGTGTATGTATTTACTGAGGACAGATGCCGGAGTCATGAATTCGAATTCGCTGGCAGCGTCGCTCCAATTCCAATATTCTCTTTTGTGCGTGAGTGGGATAGGGAGAGGAGGACGGGAGGAGAGTGTCAAGGAGTCGTCGGCACCGACCCCTTCGGAGGACACCGTGTCATAAAAATGTTCCTCCATCTCCACCAGGCTCATGTGTTGCATGGCCTCCAAAAACCCGCCGTCCTCGTCACTGTTGCTATTGCTGGGCGTGAACCGGGCATTGCTGTGCCTGTCTCTCGACTGTTCGAACAAAGTTAAGTCTAAACTGTCCAGCTCGTTGTCCGGGAACGGAGACTGGCTCTGAGCGTGTCGATGCAGGAGAAACTTCATTTTGTGGACACTGTCGAGTTGCGGCGGGTGGGTGAGGCAGATCTTGGGCTGCTGCTCCTGTTCCTCAACTTCCTGGCACTCACTTTCGCTGTTCAAATCGATTTCACTCATGCACTCGACATCGTAGTCGCTGAAGTGAACACCAGCATCCTCGCACTCTGCACTCTGCTCCTCCAACTCTCTGTCAGCACTGATCAACACAACCGTCGTGTTCCCATAGACTCCTGCCGAACAGCCATCCATCCCTCCTCCGTCTTGACTGACTTCATTCTTCTTCCGCTCAGCGTCTGACTCACTGCCCTTCCTATCCTCACCGTCGGGGATTCGCTGGGAAATCGTGCACACAATTGACGAATGTCGACCCGTCGTCGTCGTCGTAGGAGGTGGTGACGTCCTGGAATTGTTTGATCGACTATTTCCTGGAGATTTCCACGTATCCAGTCCCGAGTCAAGTCCTAAAGACTCAAAGTCAGGGGAGGGCGACAGGGAGTCCACTTCACAGTCACAAAAGCTCACCGGCTGCGGATCTTCGATTTTCGGCTGATGTTTCAAGAGTCCGAAGAAGAACTTGCGGGTTCCGGCGTTGGGATGGGGAGACGGGTCTCTGCTTCCGTGGACGGAGTTGTCCTTTTCGATGCTGCCGGAGAGTTTCTTGAGGTTTCGGGCGAGCGGGTACCTGAGATGCTTCATTCGTGTCTGCTGGGAGTGCGGGTGTTGGAGGGAGGCGGCGAAGAAGGCTGGTGCCGCGGCGGGGTCCTGCACCTGAATGTCCTCGTAGCAATGAAAGTTGTCTTGGCCGAAGTGGCTCTTGGTGCTCTGGCTGCGTCTGAGATGAGCAGAGGAGTTTGAATGGTTGGCTAGGTGGAAGTTACCCGTGCAGGTGCAATTCCTCTGCGAGCAGCCAGAGCTGGGGCATCTGCCGCCTCCTTCGCCGTCCTCGTCGTCACCCTCAGCTTTTTCACCCCCGGAAATACTAACAGGTCTCTGAGCTGAGCTGCTGCTCTTCCCTCGAGAGACGCTCGCTCGCTTCCTCGTTCTCTCGGCCACGGACGCATCTTCGCTCCTCGACTCCTCGCGCCCTTCCTCATTTGCATCTCCGCTCCCCGTTGTCGTCTCCCTACAACTCCCATTCCCGTTCGCTGTCCCACTCTTCCGACTCGCACTGCTCGTCAGTGTCCACTTGCTCTCCGTCGACCCGTTGTTGCCGTAGTCCTGGAAGTTCACGCCCGACTGGGCTTTGTAGACGGTGCGGTGGGACTGGAACAGCTTGAACGCCTTGTCCCACACAAATCTCAACTTGACATTTTTGTTGCTGTTGCAGACGCAGACGGGCACGTTTCGCAAATTCCCCTCGCCTTCCAGATCTCCGGCCCGATTTCTCTTCGCATTGGATTTCCCATTGCTGCCGCAAGTGCCGGCAGTCGGAACTCCGCCGATAAACCGAAACTCATTTGAGGCATCCATTAATAATGCTCACTCCTAATGCACTTCTCTTCTCAGTTCACTGTACTCCGCTGCTCAGGAATTCCACTGTAAGTAATGGCACATCAGAAGACGGAGCTTTTCAACACCAGCCTCTACTTCAGATGTACATACATAAATATGTATCTACGGAGAGAGAGAGAGGGCGGCACAAAAGACGATTTCTGTTGAGTGAACTCTTTGAAGACTTAATGAGCTCCTTGTCTTGTCTTTTCTTCAGTTGACTTGACTTTGTCTTCTTTTATCTTCTCTTTGGGCGAATGACCGAATCAAGACTCAAATTACTGACTCCTCTAGATAGCCCTATTTGTTTTATGTCTTGACACTGCTCACTCACTCACTGCTACTCTCTCGCACTCTGTCTTCTTCCCCAACACTCCCGATATATAAATATATACTGTGGCTATAGCACGATATCAAAAGAGAGTCCGACTCGTTAAAAGAGATAATGAGTTGAGATGTCTATACAGTATCATCATCACCTTCATTTAACAAGACTTTGTCTTCCCACTATAATTACAGTAGCTTCTCTCTCTCTCTCTCTTTATAACTTTCATCGCCATTAGTCGAAAGAGCACTCTCAGCCTGTTCCATTTAATAGTTAGGAGGAAAAGAGTTGGAAAAATACCCGCATTTGTATCCCAGTCTTATTTGCCCTGCCCTTGCGTAATTTCAAGCTGGATTATCTTGCTACAGAAAATAAAACAGTAGCACTGACATGACATGACATGAGATTTCCACAATGAAACTCTTTGCCGCTCTCAACCTGTTCAACCTCACAGCTCTTCCACATAGGCACAGTCAACATTCAAGAAAGCCAATACATAAATTAAAAAGACTCGTCCTACTACTCGTTAGTTATAAGAAGAGTCTAATTTTTATCCTCGGATATTAAATGCACATCACGTCTCTCTCTCTTAGCAGAAGAACATCCTTATGTTCTTATTATTATTCATATAGTAGAAGGAAAGGAAGGCATCTTCTTGAACAATGCAAAGGAGCAAAGAAATGAAGTAAACGAAAGCACTTTGGTATTTGTGTGGGGAGTAGTGAGGGGTATAAATAAAGAGGAGTAATAATAATAGACGTTGATTAGTTCACATCGCCAACTTCCGCTCACCACATGACATTTCAATTAGGACGCCAAACATTATTTTTTGTCTCTGCTGGCACAGCGACGTCTGGGCATTTTCAAGTCTAAGTGAACACAGTCCCAGGAGGGATACACACATCTACTACAACAAATGATCATATGAGAATGAATCTTCGTAAAAGGATGACTTAAGCGAATCTTAAGCTCAGCATTGAAACTTTTTTTATCCCTCTGTTCAAGATGCTCGCGAATTACGTCGTCTATTCTCTGTGATTTTGTCTAAGGGATTCGCATGCATAGATAGAGAGATGCTGCATAGAATGTTGGATTGGAGCTTCCTGAATTTTCTTAGTGGGATTCGTGTCGTTGTTTTTCTCCTTGGATGGAGTCTGAGTGAAGTGGGGAAGGGAATTGTTGTGATGAATTAAAGACGGGGGAGCCTCGTCGCCACAGAAAATCAAGATGACGATTCAAAAGAAGAGACTAAGCATGAAATCCGCAGATTAGCATTAAAGCACACACAATAACAGATTCCTCAACTTCTGATGCCTTTTGTTTGTACTGATGGGCTATGCTTCTTCCGAAAAGATCCACGCCAACCAAACCAGTTGAATGTGAAGTGAACCACTTGCAGTCTCTGCACTTACTCTATCTCTCTCTCTCTCTCACCACAGAAAGCAATGCAAACAAAGCTCCTCCAGCAGACAATCCCTCAATATATTATAGAACAGTGCATTACTCCGACAACTTGGAACAAACACTCACTGTCACTGTGCAAATTCTGCAGGGATAAAAAAGAGGGAAACTTCCGCAATATCCAAGGTGCATGAATTTACTGTTGCTATTTATTTATGAGAGAGAGAAGAATAGGGCTGCGAACACAACAACAACACAATGGCAATGTAACTATTTTGTAAATAGATCGACTAGGGCCACCACTCGAGCACCTAGCAAGATCAATTCAGTTTGCAAACTATTTCCCTACAAATGAGTCGACTGAAAGTTTGCCTCAAAGGAATTCTCAATTTTCAAATTCCAGTTTTCACTCTTCTAAGACTTCTAGCAATAGATGCAGACTAGCAGCAGGAGCAGGAGCGGCAGAGTTGCTTCTTTAGAAAAGTTCCGTTTGCTATCTATCCCACTTTTCCAAGGTAATCAAAACAACAGAGCAGAAAGTTTACAAACAATTTCTTCTCTTCTATCGAGAACTTTGGAGGAGAACGAAAAGAATCAACTTTCCAAGGAAATAAAATCGCAAATTCTAATTTGAAGTCCTCTACATGCAGAAAGTTTATTAGATCTTTTTAGTTAGAGTTTTGCAAGATACGGAGATGCATCTCTATCTCCACTGCTGATAAGTAGCACTGCTGTATAGTGAGTGTGTGTGTAAGAAGAGATGAGATTGAGGAGTGAGTCAACGTCGTGGCACTATCGAGACGCAATAATAATAATAGCCGTTCAGTCAGTCAGTAGATGAGCTAAGAGTTTACGTAGCTCGGAAAGGTGAGGTGAGCTAACCAGCAACTACTCCTCACAACTAAACAGATACTCATGAATATTTCCAGTCAATCTCAACTGAATGCCGTCCACCACCAATTCCAATCACACAATAACCACCTACCTCCACCTTAATCACTCTCAATTCACATACACATACTACTACACACACATACATAAGGAATATTATATGAATGTATGGACATTTAGATATGTGTGAGTGAGTACGGTGTGTGTGTGTGTGTAAGTAAGACAGAGAGGACAAGTAAACTGGCCAAACAGCCTGGCCTGCCTCTAACTGAATGAGTGAGTGTGAGTGTGACACACTTTATTCTTCAGCACTGACTTGAGCTTTCTGATTCCTTTCGTCCGACTAACTCACATAATATCACATCACATCACACACAGCCCTGCTGCTGATACAGCACATAAATATATGAATACATAAACATCCACTCCTTACACACAACACAACTCAACTCTTGATCCACAATCACCACATCACCAAATACTACACTGAGAATGCATTCCAATCTTTATATTATTCCTATAGTAGGCACGCAAGAAATCTTAGACACATAAAAGTATCCTCTCCCTGTACATACATTTAATGTCCTCTATCTAATGCACTGCATGTAGTACACAGAGAGCTATTT
Source organism: Tomocerus nigrus (assembly GCA_019776505.1). Taxonomy (NCBI): domain Eukaryota; kingdom Metazoa; phylum Arthropoda; class Collembola; order Entomobryomorpha; family Tomoceridae; genus Tomocerus; species Tomocerus nigrus. The sequence goes on from JABASI010001882.1 coordinate 21,892, forward strand.
AACGAATTCGCATGCACGACTGCAGCAACACCAGAAGAGATAGAGATTCTTATATGTTCCTACATATGGATACTTGTATTTGTATTTGGTATCTGAGTATGAGTGTCAGATATTATTGTTATGAAGTTTTATATCATTGATTTCTACTTATTGAATTTTTACACAGGATGCTATTGTGTTTACAGAGACTGACATTCGAGTTTCGACTATTTGTTGAGCAGCAGAGAGCACTGAGTCGTGTAAATCCTTTGCTGTTCTTTCTGCTTGTACATGTGTCATGTAATCAGACAGACTAGACATTATGAGCTGGGGAGAGAGAGAGAGTGCGGGAGAGGATGATAATGGTCGAAGGAGCAGAGCAATAAGACTAAGACGCAATGAGAGATGA
>JABASI010001883.1:0-22278 GCA_019776505.1 Tomocerus nigrus
ATATTACGTAGAAATAAATTCATGATTCTACTGTTGCTAATAAAAGTGTGTACAGGGTAACTCTTTGATGGGCGAGCTTTACTGTAACGGCTTGTCGTTCGTTTTAAATAGACATATATATACTGCCTATAGTTACATGAGTATATATAGATTATTTGACAGTATATAATTTTCATAAGATACATTGCACTAATGTATAAGCAGATTAATTTAGCAGACTGCAGACTTGAAAGACTTAAGTCTTAAGAAGTGGGTTTAGGAGGAATTGTGTTGAGTTGAAGATACCGGCCTGGAGCAATTGGTTACGCAAGAGCAATGAGAAACATCTATCAGACTTCAAATCTGACTAGCCTGCATTAGAAAAATAATTTTGGCGAGATGGTTTATACCAGTTATCTTCAGAATTAAGGCTCAGCTAAGAAAGTTACACACACCTAACAAGTATCTGCATTAGTATCTATATTACTTATAATAATCCTTTTGTTCAGATATTGTTCGTTTCATGTGTCTGTTTGTAAGTACAGCAATATTATTTTTATAGCCAATACGTCCATCTTTTCTATTCACCCTGAAAAGGCTCTATAAATGGCAACAAGTCTAATATCCTTCTATTCATAATAGCTTAGCGCAGTTTTAATGCCCTTAATCTGTGCCACTTTACTACGAAAGAGTCAAAAATATTAGGGAGCAATAAAACCGCTTGTCATAACGCCTTATCTGATTGCATGTTGAATTTATTGCGGCCAATAGTAGTAGTCAATGAAATATTTTTCAATTTTGATCATCTCAATAGTCACAGGGAACTTTGCGGTTCAACATGTACCTGAGAACAACGTTTGTTTAATCCAAAATTCGCAGAAGTATGAGTAAGCAAGCTTGTCTCAAACTTTTCATTCCAATTTACTATTTGAGGGATACGTAGAGCAATAACGGATGCTAAGCAATATTTGGCATGCGGTCGTTCGCACAAACCTTTCTCAAGATGATAGATTTTGATTCAGATGTAGATACTAATGCAGATTTTTTCCTAGGAACCTTGAAATTCGATTATGTGGTTTCGCGGCAAATAAAGTTACGTTTCTGTAAGCAGTAGATAATAGTAAAATATATAGTACAGATTTATTAGTTGCAAGATATACATTATTATTCTGATTTAGTTATCGCATTGCAAGTAAATATATAGGATTTGCTTTTTTAAGGAGGATGTATTTACATAAGCAAATGAAGGTGTTATACAAGCAGACTTCAATCTCAATCTGTGAGTCAGAAAATAAATACAGTCGTGATGTATCAAAGCTTGGCATTTGCAGAGTTGTCTTTAGAGAAATCATATTTAATGATGTGAATTGGAGTGTATCTTGTGAATGAAGTAGGTACAGTAGGTAGTGATGGTGGAGTTCAGCTCTGATGACTTTCGCCATAATAATCTTACTCTCTGACTTAGCTCAAACACTCCACCTGAGGATTTCAAAAGAATTTAGCCTTACATCGTTCTAAAATAATCTGGTTTCTGAAGGGATAGTAATACGATGGAAAATTTTGATTTAGAATGAAAGAGGCAAATAACGAAGGAAGCGACTATCTTTTAATTGCAAGTAAATAGGTAGGTATGATTTACTTATCTGCGTGTAATAGTGTTCTTCCATGAATCTCAACTAGATATAATAATTCGCTCACGATTCACGAATAGTAAATTACTTGTTGTTAGTGTTGTTAGTATATAACTAAAAATGCATACTACAGTATTAGTATACAGTAATTTTCCCTTGAGGTATATTATAATTTAGTAGTATAGGTAAACTGTTGTGATAAGAGTATTTTAATAATGTATATTTATATGGTTTGTACTATAGTGCACATTTTCCAGTTGAAAATAATTTTAAACTATAATATCCTCCTACTCCTGAGTCCTAAATCATTGTTGTATGAAAAAAGTTGAATGTATGAAATGGATGAGATTCTTCGAGTTGTATGTAGATACATGCAATTAAACAAATGAGAGTGGTTGAAAATGATTACTTAAGTCTTCTAGATGTATATCTGTGTTCGAAACACATCAGTAGTGTGTTATTCTTGGTGCTTCATTATGGAAACATGCTATCTAGTGTTATTATCTATGTATATGAATATAAAATATTCTACAGTCTTAACTAGGATGTGCAAATTTATGATTGTGTATTATTTGCATGCTTTAAGAATATGAAAATCATTGGATTATGAAGGATATCCCCTTAAAAGATTCCGTTAATAGACTTGTCCCAAAGTTCTAGCACTAAAATAAGTGGAATGATATGATTTATATACGCACTCTCCTACTTTACTACAGTTTCTGTCTCAAAAAGAGATGATTTGATAAATGAATGTAGGAAGTATGTAAATCTAATGAGGGTATTTTTTGTGAGCAGGACGGTGGGCCTTGCGGAACATTTCCCGTGGCTATTATTTGGGTGCAGGACCGGATAAGTTGACATGTACGGCTAAAAGTGCATGCGAATCAGAATTATGGTCGGTGCACTTGGCAGCAAGACCTCAAGTTACTTTAAAGTCAGTGGGACGGAAACGATATGCTCATTTGGCAGAGTCAGAGGATGAGATCTATGTGGATGCCAACGTTCCATGGGGAGCTGACACGCTTTTCACATTGGAATTTCGCGACGGCAACTATGCCTTACACACCTGTAATAACAAGTATCTGCATCGGGATGGAAAGCTTCAGGTGATTCGAGTTGATGCTCTTTCTGTTCTTTCTTTAGAATCCTATAACTGAATTGCAGAGCCCTAGGTACTCGACTCCTTCACATACATAATGCATAAATATATCTTCTTACACACTGCCCACAGATAGTTCAATCCGCAACAAAGGATTTTAACAGAGCATGAGCTAAGAAATGACTAGCTAACTAACACAGGAAGAATAGGAGAGCACCTTCTTGCAATGCACAGAGCAATGAGCAGAGAGTCAACTGAAATGCAAGATAACTGAGCTAGTCTTACTCCTTCCACATCATCCTAGCTCACCTGTACATTCGAGCACCTCCAATTCGATTCATGTCAGTTCAGTTCAGCTTTGCCGTCCACTTCCTTTGCCAAGTGTGAAGCCATGAAACCATAACGAGCAACTTACCAAACATTACCTTTTATTGCCATTGTTCCCCTCTTATTAGTTTTACGGCTTTTACAACAATCCTTTTACGAGCCACTTCAAGTGTGATTCTTAATATGTATAAACATATACCTGAATCTGAAGAGTGAGTGAATTGAGGAGAGAATGACTGAAATTATCATTTTCAATAACATCCATGATCTGCTCATTCAGTCAGCAGAAATGAAATTATTATTTTATTTCCTTTATGTACCATAGTCTACGTGCAGCATGTGAAAGTAATAAAGAGCACTATCTCCTCAGCAGTCACCATTTATTAATAGGTAGTTATTCAAACAGCTGCTACGAAAAACACATTTCTACCATGCATTCTCTTTTAATGGCTGTCAATATCAACGGATAGTGATGAATCCCCCTTTTACAGATAATTTAACAACGTGATCAAAGCTAATTTATTATTTGGATCTGTTTTACTCTTCTGGCCAAGTATTTCCATTTTATTGATGCGTACTAAAGGGGCAGGGAGCAATTAATTTTAGGACCATTGCACAATTCCCTTCCATATTCTATGCATTGTAAATAGTACTTCTTCTGCTGAGCAATGAACATAACGTTTATGCCTTGGATTTACAGGATAATTGCGAGAAAGACTGTCTTTTCTCTATTGAGTACCATCATGGACAGCTGGCTTTGAGAGATTTCCGGGGACTTTATTTGGCACCGATTGGATCTAAAGCTGTTTTGAAAACCAGGTCTCACATTGTCACCAAAGATGAGCTCTTCATCCTGGAGGATTCCTTACCACAGGCTGCTTTCATTGCTGCTCTCAATTCCAGATACGTGTCCGTCAAGCAAGGTAAGTCATTTCACTTCCCCTATGACTGAAAACCCAACTTGTCTGACTAAATAGAACACAACACATGGCTAACATAAGCCAAACTAGATTCTTGTGAACCAAGGTATAGGGAGGGATTATTGTCATCCTGATTTCTCTACATGCTACTGGTATTAAGTGGACTGCTAGCTAACTGCTCTCCTACATAAATCTTGATAGTCTCAAGATGGACGATGGACTGAAAACAGAGGTAGACAAGTCCTTCCATCAGGTTACATACATAATCAAATCAAGGATAGTAGACACTCCCCACACTTTGTAATCAAATAACTATTAACATTGAAATCATTCTCAAAATATTAGAAATGAAATACCTAAACACGTAACTTGACGTAACCTGTTCGGTATAATGTCGGGACATTGTTGCAGATCTTGCTTACTGGCAAAAAGGTTGAAAGGTTAAGAAGGCATTAGGCAATAGCCTTTCAAGTAATTTTGTCAAAATTGAATTATTACTTTAATTCTAAGTTTGTAGATTTTTCTGGTGAGTAACTAATTAATTACATTGAGTAATAGAGTTTATGGCACTGTGAAACCGGAGTGCATATCGTTGGTGTCACCTTTGTGTATTTGGATATAAAATGCCAATCTAGTGAGATCTTTATCTATTATGCATAGGTGACAGATTAGAAGGGAATTGTGCACAGTTGAAAATGTAACCTTGATCTTACGTCAATCTAATTAGTTTTTTACGAAAATATCCCATATTTTATGTCGGTGACTTTTTTGGAAATTTTGGCTTTGATAAACCCAGTAAGGAATTCATGAAGTCGACGTGAAATGTCCAACTTGAGGCGTTGTCATAAGTTTACTCTACGATTTGTATACGCTTGTGATTGGTAATAGTAATAAGTAAGTAGTGTGTTGAAGATGACAGCGTTTTCTCTATACGGAATGACTAGGCGAAATAAAAATTCTAGCTCATTTCGTCTATTGTTAAGTAGTCTGTGTATGTGTACTCCCTGTCTAGATGTGGCCGATAAAGTCTTCTCAAAGATAATTCCGGTGCCATACTGTTAATATTGATAAAGGTTTAGCCAGTTAGTATAATATGTGCTGCCTTATGGTGCACCCTGCAGAGTTGTATCTTCCTGTTATCAAGAACTTCTTATCCAGGTTATCAACTGGAATTTTTGGAACTCATCGAGGCATTGTTTTTTCTGCTCAAGAAAATCTAATGGGTTTAGTATCGAGGAAAATGCAATGAATCAACATAGTTGGCTTCCACAGAATAAATGTCATGCAGACATAACGGTATGTCTAAGTCTTGCATTTGATGTTAGCTGGGTTAGTTGCTTTTGACTATTCATGGCATGGCATAATGTGAATTAGAATGCTCAAGTTGGCTTTCATAGAGCCATAGATAACATTGACGTGGAGTCAGATACTGAGAAAGCCAGTGTAGTGTGTGGGTAAGAGATTCTACTACCACACTAACACAGTTGAATGTTTCCATTGAATTGCTTAAGGTGATACATAAGAAACTATTTATAGGCTGACAGCTAGTAAATTGAGAGAGGCATTATGCATTATGTTGAACATGTTTTACTGCTCCTTGTAACATTGTAAGTATGAGAAGTATCAAATATCATGTTTGTTTTGAAAAGGCAAAGTGAAGGAAACAGATGCTGGCGGTGCCGGCATATCTGTATAAAAACTTTTCTACAAGAAATGTTGGGATATCTTCCAAATAGAACTCTTATAGAAATATTATAGACAGAAAGAGTTATAAGTAGTAACTTTCCATTCCAAATTACATTAGTGATGTGTGGGTACATTACTACATTATGATTTGTCTCGAGTTGTCGGTCAAGTTGAAACTTTGGCTTGAATTGCCTTTGGATTTCATTGCTAGTGGCATTATGGCATTAGGTACTTTACTTTTAGTAGACTAATTCATTTCGTTTCATACTTCTTATGGTTAGTTAGAAACAAATAAATGTTACAAGAAATAAAAAAAACTTTCAAACTCTAATAAATGGGCATCTTACTAGAATTGTGCAACCTTCAAATTACAAATTTTACTTATATATTATTATGTGCGTACTTGTATTAAGTTAGCTAGAGCTAGCCTAGATGAATTTTGTTTCCATTAATGTAAGAGAGCGAGCGAGAAGATGATGAATATGTCCCGCTACTCTTGAATAATAACATAATAGCAGGAGCGGTACTACAGAGCTTATCCTTAGCTTACCCTGACATCACACTACAAAAACGCCTCCTTAAGATTAACTACTATACACTCTGTCTCTTCGTCTATAAAAATATCACGAAGAAAATGTAGTACTAGAAGATCTGTTGTAAACATTAAGGCTTTTCATTCTATTACATCCTTCTAGGGAATGTAACCTTCCTATTATATTCTGAGCAGAAGTATACAAATTAGTGCTAGCTATGAATATGCATGAATTTATATAGCATGCTGGATATGTCTGCGCTGTAACATAATGAGTTGTATTACAAGGAGCATGTAGATCGAATTTTAAAGCAAATACGGCCATTGACCCATAGCATTTGGGAACAAATCTTCTCATGTTGTATTAAGCAACCGTTTCCCATGAGCATGTTTTGTCGTTTTTCATTGTGCACTCATTGTGTTTTGTCGCTATTCTATTATGCATTCATTGGATTCTTAGATCTCTTCAGATTTCATTTGAAAGTGTCAGATGATGAAGTTCCGTCTTTGTCATCGAGGGGAAGTCTTGTGGTGTCTCTGTGTGTACTATCCTCTAGTAAATGTATACCTATGTAGGTATCTATCCTTTCCTAACTGACTTTTTATGAATTCTGATAAAATTAACAATTACCCCAACCAGCTAAGCTTCCTATTGTTCACGAATATTATTACTGTTGCATGAAGAGAGACGAGAGAAACAATAAATCTGTGTCATTATTGTTTCCTTGTAAGAAAACCGATACACATGTTAAAGAATCAAATAGTAAATAAATTGAGATTGGACGGAATAGCTCCTCGAATATAATGATGAGGGTGAGAAGGAGCCGTCAAAGTCAAAGTCAACCGTGACAATCAACAATCTAACACTAGTCTACGCAGACATCAAAAAACACATTACACATCAGCATGTGTACCTCGAAATAAGTTTCAGATGCTAGCAAAGTAATTACAGATTATCTTACTATTGTTTCACAGCATCCTTCAAACAGGAAATACCTTCTCAGTTCTCTTCTACTTTTTTTCTCCCTGTACCTATACAATGATCAGATCGACATAGAAGTATGTAAGATTATTACTCGGATGTAAAAACTTAGTAAGATTCATCATATCGTCAACAATTGTCATCCTTTGTCATTTTGACCACCCTTTGATTATGTTTTCTTTTTCTTGAGCAAAAATTCTTCTTGTAATTTATTACAATATTTTTTGCTAACAAACAATGCTATTATTTTTTCATATTTTTGTGCAATTGCCAACAACTCCGGTTGTTCAACTCATTTTCTTTAATTACTTTTAATAAGAAAGCTATTTAGGTCTTAGGTAGGTACGTCATCATTCAATTCTGAAAATTGTAAGCTCACTTCGTTCAGAATTATCTCTCCTACTTAGAATGATATAATAAGCCTTCTGTAAAGATAGTGATAATAGTTTTTCTAAACCTAATTTTCTATGTTTTGAGTTTTCAGAGAAAGTTTTTACAGTAAAGTGCGCGAGGTACATTCATAAAAATATTTATGTATGACTGTAGACGTCACATTTACAACAGTGTTTTTGTGAACTGTAAAGATAACGCTTAAAATTAATTTGATTTTATGTGATGGTTTTCTCATTTTTTGCCGATAATGAATCAACGAATCAAAATAGTTAACAACCAGAGCAATTGGCACTTAGACAATTTTTATTCTTCTGCAATGCAGTCGTTTGATTGTAAATGAAAACAGATGTATGCACACAATAACCTAAAGACCTTTGACATTATCAGAGAGTAAAGTGCTGTTATGTTTGCAACTAACAATGTTTACTTGTTCTAATGTGCATCCCGAAGGAAACATGTGTAAAATGTATGAGATGAGTGCGAGGTAGATGTTTTATTTGACCAATTTGGTGTAGTCCCGTCGAATGAAAGATGAATGTGGCTTTGAGAGAGATTTCGATGAAGATGATGACAAGGGTTAGACCGGATATAATTTGGTGTAAAATCTATGATCTCTGCGCAGTCAACTTGATCTTTAAATACCTCAACGGGTTCTTCCCCTTGACTTTCACATTGGATTCCACGTATTCTTACAACAATGTGTACAATGCAGAATAGCAACTGTGCATCTTTTCAGTACTAGCTTTTTAATAGTCCAAACTCCAAACCAACATGATTCTCGAGAAGATAGAAGCAGCAACAAGATGTAAGAGTACAGTGACTATCTTTTCTGTCCATCTGGCTAGAATGTGAAGGAGAGGCGGTTCTCGGTTATTATTTTATTTCCCTTGATGAAGATTCGTTACATTGTGAGGTGATAATGACTTTTTAAGAGTGAGTGTCTCTATACCTCTTATACTCTATGGCTAACCTGTCTTAAAAAGCAACTTGCTACAGATTCTCTAGATACGTATATACTAACAAGTATAAGCTTAAGAAGCTCCATTAAATTACTATGGTACATTAATTTCCGACTTCTTTCTGTTATGTCCTAAGCTATAGAAGACCTTTCAGTTTCCATCTTAAACTTTCCAGTCAAAGACTGAAAATAATGAATGATTTTAAAAATGCAAATATATGAAATTAACTATATTATGGTACCTATGCAGATATAGATGAAAGATTTTCGTTGCATTTGTGGCATTCTTTGCACTTACTGCCATTACATGGCCATATTTATTTACATTTACTATTCGCAGATTCTAGAGGAAACTTCTCGAGTCCCCGCAGACTAAATGGGAATTCATAGACAATTCGTAATTCCTTGTGCTAAAAACTTGATTGACAGTAACTAACAATAAATAATTGAACGAATAGGTAGTTTCTAATTAGCTGCAGTGTTTTTTAATGCAATCCAAACGACGATTTTCGAGTAAATTCCCGGAGTGAAACTACCTACCCTTTTGCCCGGATTTAACTCTTTTAGAAAAGAAATTGACATTTTTATTCTAAGTATTGCGAGTTAATGGGCTAAAAACTGTGTTCTCATTTTAATTTTTGTATTAGAAGTCATAATTTGCAAGTTTCAAGTACATTTCCACTTCAAAACCGATTAAGGCACTACAGAACCCACAGTAATAACCTTATCGAGCCAATCGAGACAAAGTTGAAACCTTTAATTAATTAAATTACTGCATTTTTACATGATTCAGGCAGTTGTTGCCAGCTGTCATGTCTTATTAGGTTGTTGAATTATACTTTATTGCTAAGTATATAATTAAAACTATAAGATACCCATTCTACTTGTTAGTGAAGACGTGATCAATTGTCCATAAAAGAACAAGTAAAGAATAGAATTCTGAAGATGTTGTAGTAAAATTGGATTCTGGAGAACGTGATAGAAATGAATTGTGGAATGGGTTGGGTTATTGGGCTGGGCTGTGTAGTGTAATAATGATAGTGGATAATGTTCATAAATGTATAGTTTCAAAAGTATGATTTATTTATGTTTGGTTGATGAGATTGGAGGCGAGTATCTGAAAAGTAACAACTTGATTTTCTTGACCGGATGTTGGAGAAGTGTGGCAGGAAACTGGGCAAGATTGTTCAGTGCTGAAATTGAATTTGTTCTGGTTTAACCAGACTGCTCTGTGGTGTTTCTTGTTTATTTACGGGCATTTGTTACCGAGCAATAGCGGAAGGTTGTCCAAAACGAAGCAATTTCTTAAAATCTCATTACCACTTCTAACTCTAATCTGATACTAAGGATAGGGATCTCGAAAATGTTTACGACTTGTGTTGACTACAGATTGGATATTAGTCTATTAGTTTGCTGTAGGTAACATTTTTAATTAGCCAATAGAATATGAGTTCCATTTCCATGCATAATAAAGTTCGGCTCCTCAAAGCATGATTATGATATTATTTCAATTCAACGATGCTACGTTCGAAAAGAAGAACATTTATCTAGACACTTAAAACTTAAAACTAGCGAACATGTTTACTGCGAACTATTAACCGTTAATTATTATTTGGTACAATTAGTTTCGTTGTAGGTAGGTAGTTTCGCAACTTGCTCCTCGTGCAACAGTCGAATTTATGATTTAATCTTAGAAATCTTTGGGTTGTGGGCTTCAACTGTTTACTTGGGTGTACTATGTAGGGAGAATTTAAAGATTATTCTATGGGCCAATTAAAGCGATGCGGCGATACGAAATGCTTTATTAGATAATGAGCCCCTCATAAGCAGAAAGTGGTGCTGGTGCGATAATTTAAATCATACACATTCATTTCATACATTCACGAAGCCTGCAATCAGTTTAAATCGTAATTAAAATTCGGGTTTGCCATGCTAGCTTTAAAGATAATGCCCATGTGTAGCGATCATAGAGGGGCCGCAACTTTTGACTTGTTTGGCTCTTTGGGATATATATTTATGAATTTGAATTGTAGCCCATGACTCTTAGCATTACAATTATTATATACTGATTTAGATTACATTTAATTAGGGAACTACAGAAATGACGCACGTAACTTTAAATTATGGTAGGAAAATCACTCTATCTACAGTCTACAGTGCTTATTATTTATGTTTCAAGTACTGCCATGCATATATCTACGCGTACAATATTTTCAAGAGATATACTTGAGAATGAATGACTGCTTGCTTACCTGCTGAGGAGGGACGTCTTATTGTACTATCCACCATAGCAGTTATTAAAGTATTCTATGCGAAGCATATAAATAGAGGATCATTGTTAAATAAAGAAGTTTGAGTTTATGAAAGAGTGTAAGAGAGGAGGATTGGATTGAAGTGCGTTCCGTTGTGGTTCAGGGCGAGATTTGGTTCGGCTCTGTTTTTCATTTAATAAGTACATGGTCCACTGACAAATGTAAAGTTGGCAAAGCAAAGCTTGGTTTGGCTAATGTTAATTCTTGGCTGACCGCAACCAAGGCTAATAAGTTGGATTTATAAGCAACGTAAATGCCAAGACAATCGTAACCTGTCTGGGTATGTAATACCTACGTATACTTACCGCATTTAATGCAAAGATCTCATGCATTCATACTTTCTACTTCCACCATACACTTCTGCTTTCCAGTTTGTTTATTACGTTCGTTCTTCTTCGTACACCGTCTACAATGCTAACACAGGTACATCACTCACTTAGCCCTCCAATACTATTTGCTACTGTTATGTAGACCTGTTGGCTACTGTACACTTTTCACATAAATATTTAAGTTGAAGGATTACAATTTACAGTATACACAAATATTAAGTATCTGACTACAGTAAATACTACATGATGCATTATTTGCTAGTGCACAATAAAAGAAATCTTTTCTTTCCTTACATAAGTACATTCGATTGTTACTTCATTAGCAGATGCTGCCTTTTATTTTTCTGCTTATTGATAATGCTCAGATTTCCAACTTGCTCCACCGATGCTCTATGGGCTTGTGCACTGTTCAATTAAATGCAAGTTATTTAGTAATGATCCGTTCTGTACACAGAGGAATCCATACGAATCCTTTGTGTCATACGCGAAACACATTAGTAACAATCAACGAAGCAAACACTTTTTAATGCATGAGCGAACCTGAATTCATGCACACATTTTGCAGCAGTTGCATTCGATGCTAAAATAATCGCCCATTGGATGGAAATTATCATTTTACTCCCTAGTTAAGTTTTATTGTGATGTAGATACTTATTACAAATGTTTGTTGCATTTAATCATTAGATCCTTTCCTCAATAGACTTAATCCTTGCTTTTCTTCAACCTTATGTTTGCTGGTGTATAGACACAGATATAATATGAAAAAATGATTCACAGAATATGTTTTGGAAAACTTATTCATTTTAGGGATAAATTAAACCTGCATAAGACTGAGCAATAGTTAATAATGAATGCTCTGCAAAACTCCTTTCTCCGGTCAAATTAATGGAACGTTGTATTTGAGGCAATAATATTTTATTATTTGATAAATTCTCACAGAACCAGCGACTGATTAGGGAAAATATTTAGCCAAATGTGTTCCACCATGTGATTGATCGGTGTAATTGTATTTAGGGGGTTTCAAAGCATTTCTTGAAAAGAAACTTAAGTTTTAAGTAGAAAAAGTCAAAAATCACTTTTCAAGATCGTATTTTGAATGTACAACTTAATTGCAAAAACTCCTGTTGCTCCGGTCTCACTAAATCTAAAAGTTACCATGACTACTAAATAAGTGAGATAGATGAGTGACAGTCTGAGTAAGAAAAGTGAGCCAGAACTGTCTTTTTTTTGAGTGAAAAAAGTACTTAAAAATAAGTGTCGACGCCTGCGCAAATGAAATTTTTGATGAGTGAAAAAGTGGAATGAGTAAAATGAATAAAAAGAGTCACTTATTTTCCGTACTTTGAAACCCCCTATTATATGTACATTTACGTAGTAGTTTAGACATAGAATGTAAAATATTCAGCTTTGATAGATAATCATACACAGGTAAGTATGTATGCTTGGTAAGCATGTACCTGTAAGAGAGTAGAGACGTTTTAGTAACCACTCACTCGCCACACCAAGACGAAGAGTAGATAGATAGACAGAAGAGGAGGAAAAAGAGCTTGAAAGGCAACAACATTAACTAAGTTTATAGTAAGCATAACAGCTGAGTCAAAACACCTTCTACCTTTAGTTACTCCAAATCTTTCAAAGTGTTCGCTTCACATCTTTCTGAAGTCAATAGAACCTCTCGGCAATCCTCTATTACATATCAGGATTTTGATTAGGAATCTGCTCTCTGATTCGGATTACGACTCTCTCGTTGATTATCCATCCCGTCCAGTCAACTATTCTCGAATGAAAATTTATTTTGAAGTAGCATAGAAATAGGATTAGTATTCCTGCAATCAGAAGACATAGATCAACGTCCACAGAGAATCCAATCCAGCTCCAGCCGCCCTAGCCCTAACCGCATATCTATAACAAATCATCCGGTTTCTATTCTCAGCCTCCTTCTCTCTCTCCAAATAATTATATTAATAAGTATACGCAGTGCAGCAACTCTGGCAATGCTAACTGAGCTGAAAAGTGACTTGAGAAGGAAATCAACACTAGTTCTACCTTTCCGTACTCTTCGGTCGTGCAATTATACTTGTTAGAAATACATAACACTCACCGCATTACATCACATCACATCACACACACAGGGAGCTATAATTTACATTTATTATTAGCCGCAATGTATACAATAGACTACAAATACAACCGAATTCCCAGCAATAGAAATTTATCCTAAAGTGCATTCCTCTCATCTTTCATGAATTACTACACTTGCACTGTCAGAGGAGTTTCGTCTCATTTAATCTGCCTGCAAGTGCTAATAATATACTAACACTAACACTACTTGTTTATTGTGTTGTGTCAAAGGTACATATACACAAAATTATTTCACGTTGGCACATTATTAACATCACTGCAGTATTTCCTACGTCAAGACATGTCCCTCTATGTATTCCTCTATCGAAAATTACCTACATTTGCATCATAATATGTACATTAGAGTTGCACGACCGACCGCCCAGCCCGTACTCTATTTGGAAGAGTAACTCACTGTCAATAAAAGAGAATAATAGTGGAAATAGTGAGTTTAATAGCCACAACAGCACATCAGAGTATACCTATGCACATACAATGTGCCTAATAGTCAACCGACTGCCTAATATTCTGCAAACACCCCCAAACGCTTCATTTTCCAAAATCTAGTGTCATTGTTATCATTGTTTGTGAGCGGACCTGACCTCTCCGATTTTCTCCTCTTGTTTACACTACCTAAATAACTAACTACGGAAATTGTGGCACTAAACTTAGCAGACTTGCTTGGCTTATTCCTGGAGAACTATAAATATCCCTTTCAAGACGTCCGGAGTCCGGACTAACGTTACATAAAGTGAAGTTTATTTTACTGAAGCAAGACGCCACTTTCTCACCAGCCGACGACCATCTATCTGCTACAATTTATCCCCTTTTCTACAATGTGCGAATATCTGCATTAACATACGACAAAATAGACAGTGCACGAACTCAAGGCATGACCTAATCCGCATCCCAAAAACACAAGTGATTTGTGTTCGATCTTGGAAACTCCACAACTCAACTCCTGGAATCTTCATCCGTGCAACAGTGAAACTAAGAGGACAGGACAAAAGCTCCCCAAGTGGAGAATACTTGACTTGAGATTCTCCTTCAGTTTTACAAGAACAAGGAAACTATACCCGTTCAGCGTTACGTAGTTCCAGCCGATATAGAAAAGGCCAATCCAGGAGACAACCACATTTTCGGTAAATCTTAACCTTGCTCTTTTCTTTAGCATACCATGTACTTGTTAATGCACCCGCCCGCAGCTAGCTCTACTCTAGATTTTCTCCACTATCAACTACCCATCCCGGGTCGGCTCCTTGTTTTTCAACAGTCTCACTCAAGACTACTGCCTTTTCTGCATCTCCTTTAAGTATACCTACTTGCAAACTTATGACCATGATAAAACTATTGATTTTCCTACTAACTATGTGCATGTGGAACTATAGAAGTAAAAAAGACAAGAAGATTTTCGCTTTATATGTTCTATTCAATGACAACCTATCCCTGGCTCAAACAACTTCAATAAATAAAGCAGAAAATTCCATAGTTTTTCTTTCTCGTGTTAAGTCATTCTTTCCACGTCCATGACGGGGGATGTAAGCAAACTTATTTTTGTGAATCCTTATTTACCTAGTGTGTAGCCTATAATACAATATTCGATGATTCAATCTAGTAGGTATGAAACATGAAGCACGTTTTTCTGATTGTGAGGAGAGAATAAATTTTTGGGGGGAAGTCACTAGTCAGTAGTGTGTGCAGGAAATGGAAATGAATTTTGGTGATCCATAAACTCGCCAGACTCGTCACGTTCTATTTCATTTGCAAATATTTACTATAACAATACTAATATACGTAAGCATTGAGTATATTTATGGGTTTCTTGTTGTGTTCTTGTACCAGGATATTAAAATGCAATTCACTTTCGCATTGAATGGTTAATAAAGCTGTCCTATGTACAATTAATAGATATTTTATCTTGCGAAGACAAATGCAAGTAAAAGTGAGTCTTTTTGCCTTTAAAAACATTCACTGTGCATAATGTACAGCAAGTCTGTTGGAAAACAATAGTGGAAGTAGTAGTACAGAAATTAGGGCAATAAATACTCCTTGTTCTGAAGTTAAAAGTTTATCGGGTTTTCTGGTGAAAGTGTATCATTTTGCTTTTATTTTCATTTAATAGCTTGCTATGCTCACTTAGTTAGCTGTGTACACGGTTGCGGATATCCCAAACAGACGACTAGAACTTCGTATATATAGTTATCAAAATAGTTTTATTTTATCCATCTGTTCTCATTTCTCTATGTGTATTTGCCCAAGTAAAAAACGTTTACTTGTTCAATTCATTCATGGCATTGTGTGGCTTCCCTTGGCTTTGAGATTAATGTAATTTATCACTGAAAACAAATGCTCCATTTGTGCTCTGGCTCAGTTCCGCCGCTACGACTAGTAAGTTGGAGTGAGAGAAGGCAATAAAAGTTTGTTACACCCTTCGAAGGAAGCAAACTATCGCAAAGGAACATTATTTTATAGATATATACAAAGAGCAGACATAAATATGTCCTTAAGTAGACTACATGTATACATATAAGATTTGCAGACGTAAACAAAGAGAGTCTGAACAAATCCTTTATATCTAATATATTCCCCGCATCAATAAAATAAGAGACCTACTTTTCTATACTTCATTGTCAACGTAGAGATATGTGCACTTGAGTAGTTTCACGCATTATTTCTTCGGTTGTCTATGCTAAACGGGAACAAGAGCATGTTATTATGGTAGCCGTCTTCTGCTAATAATATTTTAGCTTTTGACAACCTACCTTTTCTAAACTATTACATACTAGATGTTAGACTGTAGTTTATAGTCGTGGTTTCGGTTTTCTCTCATGTTTTCCGAGTAGACTAGATACAGAGAGATGCGTAATTGATATAGTTTCTTGGTTTTCGTAGATGTAGTTTACATATGTGCTAACTTATAGTTAACATGACTCATTCCTATATATTTCTATAGATTCGTTTGATATTAGCAGCAGTAAGTAATAAGTCACTTCCTAAATAACAATAACAAACAAATTCTAACCTGATAATGAAAGAAATAAATCAACTAGGTGAAGGGATATCCTGCCAACGTCACCACACCACATGCAAAAATATCATTTCCTCCGAAGCCGTCAAATGCGATTTCAATTACGCACACATTTCTACTAACCATACTTTTTATTTGCCTATCTATTCCTACATAGAAATGCCGACTACACTTACACTTGTTCTCTTATTTAGCTAACTACCAACTAAACCACCATATAGTAGTTCCTTGTCATTTCAACAGCAGTTGGCATTGACTGTAGAGTATTTACTTACATACCTCAGAGAGGTGTTCCTTTTATACTTAGGTATACACGGAGACAGGAGCTTTAATATGCATCATTTTGTGAATTATAGTAACTTTTAATCACGTTGATATCTCTGACATACATTGATAATATAATTCTGCGCTCTGCTTAAGTTTCTGCTATGCCACAAAATACTCTCAAGTACTTTTTCTCTATTGAAATATCACCTAACAGCGGCTATAATATAATAGCTTGATTCTATCTCTCATGCTTTACACAACTAACGTTTAGCTCAACATTAAATTATTCTGCGTTTGACACCAAAACTTCTATTGTTTTTATTTCAGTTGCACATTGTATGCACATGCAGAAAAAAATATATGCAAATTACATCCATTCTGTTAACCTGATTACGCCATTAAATAAATAGCTTCGCAGACAAGTCGACTGGCTTGTGTCTGCATTTGTAAACCAACTTTTACTGGCATAAAAAGATTATAATTAACTTAGCCACAGGCAAATAGTGTTTCTGTGACTTTGACTCATTATTTCCCATTCTTTTATTTATCTTTAAGCCAGTGGGACTGGGACATTTTTTAGATGGACAGATAGTAGTTTGGCACGATGCGATGTGATATTATATTCGGGTCGTGCATGATAGAATAGAGCAACACTCAAAAACTCAAATGAAGTACTGTTCATGCATAAAAAGTAACTATTATACTCACGTATCAACTAACAAAACAAAAACTTTTGTACACACATTAATAAATCTGCTCATAATAATACTCAACTCAAGCATTGTTAGCGTGCAAACTATTAGGACATTTTGATCAATTAACAAATCTCGCTGTAAAATCATGTTGTAAAAACGAACGGCATACCGTAACAGTAAAGCGCCCCTTTAATGGCGAGCTTTACTCTTACTCTGTTTCTGTATTCTGTACTAATGTTGTAATACATATTATTGTAATATTACATGTGGTGTTGGTGTCCCTCATGTAATTGACTCGGGTGCACAGAGTACCTGGGTCGGGTTAAAAAAAACCCATGGGTCGGGGTTGTTAGCTCCAAGTGGGTCGGGTTATTTCTTTTAGTTATTGTATATTATATATACATTATCTTTTAGTTATAAGCATCGCACGGTGTATGTTTACCCAAACTAAGGAAGAGTTAGTTCTGAGACATGTTTTACATGGAGTTAAGTGGATTCTCCGTATCAACGGAGGTCCATATGCAATGGACTCTTAACGCAAAACAGCACTGCACTGGGGCGGACGCGGAGCATATCCTTCCCAGTCAAAATAGAATTTATATTTTTCGTGTTATGCGTCATAAAAATTCAAATATATTATTAAAAATAAGAGACACAATTTGCAAACACTAAACCCCAAACTATACAGCAAAATAAAACTTTTCTCTAAATTCCTTTGTAATTTTAACACTTGGTATATAGTGGTAAGTTTGGTAAGTAACGCCTTCTTGGAACGCCGCCCTTTAACTGCCATATTTCATTGCACAATTCTCATTACTTTCTAGAGATATGCTAGAAGTCAGTTTCTTGTCCATTTTTGGACTATTTCAAGTGCTAATAACTTTTTAGTGCTTTGTGGGTTTGGCCAGTTTACCAGTTTTGCAATATACCAGAAACATATATACGTCGTATTCTGAAGGAATTAACCAATTTCATAAGGTCAACCATTTTACCTCAACAAAGTTCAGCGGTCAAGGTTTGCCCACTGATTACTCGAAAAAGGATCGATGTAGAGAAAAAAGTGGGTTTCGAAAGCTAGTTTAGAGACCTTTTCGAATGATGTACTTTGTGGGCATGGTTTTCAGAAAACCTGTTTTCCGTCCAAGTAAAACGGATGAATGCTTGATATAGACCGTGATCGACTCCCACCAGTCCCACCCAATAGTCCCAATCCTACAAGAAATAAATTTTCGGGTGTCATTTTAAGGTATCTTCGCACCTGCAATGCATGTATTTAATGGTACCTAATTAAGTTTTTTTCTTTTCTGGAACAGGACAACGTTTTTCTAATTAATTACGATTAATAATATTTTTTACAATTACGATGCTATATAATAACCCACAAGAAATAAATTTTCGAGTGTCATTTTAAGGTATCTTTGCACCTGCAATGCATGCATTTAATGGTAATTAAGTTGTTTCCTTCCTGTCTACACTGATAAGTTTTTTTCTTTTCTGGAACAGAACAACGTTTTTCTAATTAATTACGATTAATAATATTTTTTACAATAACGATGCTATATAATAAATAGTGAGCCAGTGTCAGTTAGTCTAGTCACTAGTCACTACACTCATTCATTCGGTAAAATGTCATCCAATGATGCAATACTTTTGTAATGGAATGAATGCCTTAGTGGGTGACTGAAAGGTAAAGGGGTAGAAAAGGCTAAAAGTCACGGAAGAAACAATATTTCATCATTTTGTACGCAGTGTGCAATGCAAAGTTTGCCAGTATAAAATTGAATTGCAAGTCTATATTCTCATTACGATGAGTGATATAATGGAGTATCTACGAAAAATGCAATAAAACCAAGTGGGTAAAGCAATACAATAGAATCATTTGCCGGTTTATTATCATCCATAAATTGTGATTATAATTCTATGCAATAAAGGTGAATGTATATGTGAAAAAGGCTTTTGTTGTGCATGGAGTACATTTCACAGCTGTATAGAATATGATTCATTATTTCGTGGGGCTTTTGTAAGTAAGAGTAGGTACCCGGTAAGATTTCACAAAAGACGCGATTCTATGAGAGGCTGCCAACAAAAGCTTAATCCGCTGTTCGCTTTGTAAACTCCAGAAGAGGTACACAGGATGAGAATTTACGAGTACGAATGTGCTTCAGATGAGTTTAGTCAGAAAATGTTGTAGTAGAATGAATATGCATTGTTCTTCTTAGGTAGATAGATTTTTTGTACAAGTGTACAAGCACAAGATTAAATGTGCTGGGAAATGGACACAGTGGACACAAGAATCTTCTCAAGTGTACATACTTTGTGTGATTTGCCATCACTTCAGTTCAGGTTGCTTGAGATTTTTAAATAAAACGACTTACAGTCCGTATGCATAAAATTGCAATGAATATTTGAGTCATGGATGTTATTGTACTATGTCGGTTTGGTTAGATTTCTGACTTCAGAAATCTTGTTCCTGTCTGTGCGAGAAAACTGCTTCCTGTCTTTTGGTGGAGGCAAGTCCATAGTGGCTTATTGATGTGGCAGTCCATAGTGATAACATAAGTCATAGCGTAACATAACTAGTGGGCTTGGTTTCTCTGCACTCGCACTCACTCCGACTCATCTCTCTTCTTCTTTTTCTTTGAGCTTATAAAGACTCGTTTTACTGAATTTGCACAATAAACAACATTAAACTCTAATAATGACACCGTGATGAAGATCAAAGGCACGTCCTTTATAAGAACGTAAATAAAAAGTGAGGGAATGTCATCCCGTCACATTATGGCATAAAGTTGTATTTCATGCTATACTCCTTCGCTTGATTTTTTATGCGCATGCAGACCAGCCAAAAGAAAAAAACATTACAAAAATGCAATGTAACAACGGAAAGAATTCACAGCCAAAGAAATAGAAGGAAGACAAAAGGCAAAACAAGACCAGTCAAGAAAAGAAATGTACTGAGTTAGAATTGAGAGAATTTAAGAGAGATGATGTTGTGTGACGTGGCTGGTGATGAGATGTGGAATCACAATAAGATCTGTCATATAATAAGTGGATTTTACTTTCAATATACAAGAGTCACGTACTTATATAAATCTTTGTTTTCTTTCTTCAGAAACCCCGGTGTTCGTTATCGTTAGTACATGCATTCTATGCGTTTATAATAGTAAACAATTGACCACAACACATTTTGTGCATGTATAGGTATTGGTGCTTCTGCTTATATGTCATCATTATTCCCTACTACGTAGGATTAGACTAAATACTAAGAGTATGTAATTTGCAGATTTAATCCAGATTTAGTAATTAGCTATTGCTAGGTTCCTAATACTATATCGTACTATATTTTCATGAAGTGAATCTCGATTATAATAATAATAGATACAGTACATTATATGGAAGAATTATAGTCAAGTTGTGATCTATTTCTTGAGGTGCATTTACCTGCAGGATATGACTAGGACTAGAGTGTATAATATAGTTGTATCTTGTTGTATAAAGTCCATGCACTTATGTAATATTATGTTACATAAGTGTTATAAAGTCTGGGTGATAGTTGTAACTCTATTATGCGATTCTATTTATCCAGTTCATAATATAGTTAATACAATAGTGTGTGATAAATATTATCTTCTGCGTAGATGTATAGTCGCATACATCAACAAGCTTAAGTTTGGGAACTCATAAACAACGAAGAACAATACATAGATATTTTGCTAAAGCAGATTTGTAGAAGGAAAGATCGTTCTGCAATCTTCTGCGTAGATGTAGTCGCATACATCAACAAGCTTAAGTTTGGGAACTCATAAACAACGAAGAACAATACATAGATATTTTGCTAAAGCAGATTTGTAGAAGGAAAGATCGTTCTGCGCTTGCTACTTAGCTACATAAAAGATATTAGATATTGGATGCGAGATTGTTAGGTAAAGCTTTTGTTGTTCTTGTTTGCTATCTGTGCAGAACGAAAAGGATAAAGTATTTCAGTTCAGTCAGGTCAAGTAAGGAAAGATTTGGTAGGTATTTATCTAAAGAAATGATAAGTTCATCCAGAAGGTGCAGTTTAGCCAAAGGAAATGGGAAATAATCGCTTAATTTTTTATTTTAGTATATTTTAGTAGTTATTTCTTTTGTGTCGAATATTTTCTTAGCTGGGAAGTGGAGAGGCGAGTTATGTTCTTATAAGTAAGGGATATTATTTAGGTAGTACCCAGTGAGTGGATTGTAAAGTGAAGCGAAAAACATTTATTACAATACGAACACAGTTGTTTCGTTCTTGTTAGTTGGGCTCTTAGGCGAGTACGATTACAACTTTTTAGAAAATGTTCTTGTTTTTACATTATCTCATTGCACTGTATGCCTTATCATAATCATAACG
The DNA here is from genome assembly GCA_019776505.1 of Tomocerus nigrus. NCBI lineage: Eukaryota > Metazoa > Arthropoda > Collembola > Entomobryomorpha > Tomoceridae > Tomocerus > Tomocerus nigrus. Next base: position 21,635 of record JABASI010001883.1, read on the forward strand.
TTCGCTTTCTGTTGGTTACTTACTGGTGTGGTGGTTTTCTTAAGATTGCTTCGGTTAAATGGACTGGACTTGACTAGGCTCTCCGTCTAGAGTAATGCATAAACGAGAAGAGAAGGAGGGAGCAGAAGTGGCCAACTCAAGACATTCCCCTTCTGTTGATTTAGCTTTTTTGCTTCGTGTGCCCTTTTTAAAAAGAAGCACGTCCAGTTTATTTAGTTTACTTTAGGAAGACTACCTCTTCTATTAACACATACAAACTTAGCTTTGTATAGACGCAGAGCTATATAATTCCACAATAATATACACAAACCATTATTTCCACGAACCTTTAACTCTGCTATGAACCAAATAAGCCCAACACATATTTATTATGTTATAACCGAGCAATAATTTTAGGAAAGCATAAAAATTTGCAATAAAACTGAGAAATACAACGTCAGCAAGCAAGAAATTGGTCTTTCTTACAGGGAACCTTTTATTCATTCTCAACCCAATCTGGAACATGCATAACATACGCAGAATAATCTGCACTTCATACGATGCTTGCTACACACAGGACACAGACTGTGTGTGTGTGTACGTAATTGACCTAGCGTGACTTAATATTTTATTGCGAATATTGACCTTTCCCTATGCTCTTCTGT
>JABASI010001884.1:3834-22273 GCA_019776505.1 Tomocerus nigrus
TGTAGCATAGAATAGAGGATACTAGTAGTTAGTTAGAATGTATGTCTCTCTGTGTGTGCTAACCACTAAAGAAGACGAGGAGTGTTGTAGTGTTCATCTTAAATGTAATGGTGGCTTAACTTATGTCTGGTTGGTAGTAGGAAGAGTGTGACTTGCCCTATCTGTTAGTTAGAGCATTGGTTAAATAGTTGGCGGATGAAAACATTTTGTGGGATCCGGAGCTTAGAGTTAGGAGAAGTAGGGGTTTGGCAGGGCGCGGGCTATGATTACACGCTAGTAAAAGGCGGGTTAAACGACATCGTTAGACATATTATATGTCGATACTTAAGGGAGATAATAGCCATGTAAAAGTGTCGCTTGACATCTAAACTCTCACGAGTGTTGTTTTTTAACGTGTTAATGCCTTTGTGGTTTTGGAAGCCAAATCTCGCTCCCTAATATCTGTCTCTGCATTGTCGGAGCAGAGAAGTCATCATCACCAAGGAACCACTAAGATTCTTAAGAGTCACAGATGGAGAGAGAGAGAGAGAGAGGAATGTAGGTCAGGTCAAAGTCGGACTCATAACTACTTATTCATCTAATGCAAGCTGCAATTGCAATTATGACATGACAGAATAATGTTCTCCCGTTAGCGAAAGGAAAGCAGGGCACTACCACAGCCTCCTTGTCTCTTGTGGTGATTTCAACGAAAGTGGAATATGATTTGACACATTGCAAACTATGGTCATATATATTAGAGTCACACCAAGTGCACTTTACACTACAACAACTCATGATTCTTGGGATTCTATGAGCACATTTCGTGTGGCATAAAATCACACGCCGTGTACTTTTGCAATGTTTCAACTGCAGTTCTACTGCCCTTAACTAGATATAGATTCTTCTTGTCGTATCTATCTACACTACCTAAACGAGTAATCCGAAAAGATTACATTTTTTTCTCCGTACAACAGGAATGTCTAACTAACACATATGGTACTACAGTATGTTGCATATAATTGTATCTATACACTGTAAATGTAACTATATTCTAGCACGATACATATATCTAGAAGGATTTTTTATGCTTTCTCATGAAAAAATAGTGTCGTATTGCATTGGTTGTCTGTCTGTAGTGCACAAGTGTCAGCATGCATTACAGAAATGGTCTTTATTAGTGAGTGAGTGTAAATACATTGGACTATGTGATAAGAAAGAGTGAAGTAGCGTGCGGAGATGTATAAAAAGGATATTATAAGAGGTGCACCTGTTTAGCAAGAGCTTAAAATAAATCCCCACATGAGTATCTTCTTTCGCCTCGACAATTACGAATAATGGCCAAGTATCGTCATAAAACCAAGTGGTTTGGAACAACCAACATAACATTACATTGCTTCCATCCATCCGTTAGCTCTCTTGCCTTTGCTGTTCCTTAATATATGTGTTAGGTAAGTAGGTAGGCACATAGAACTTGTCTTCTGTCCTCTAACTACTTACCTAAGGTATACTCATTGAAAAGAGGCTGGTTATTGCATAGTATATGGCATCTCCTCACTTTATATTTGTATATACCAAAGGAGAGCATTTTCATTTTCCAGCTTAGTTGAGTAAATGTGTAAAGTCTTTGTGTGTGTGTGATGTAGAAAATAGCAAGTGTGTGTGGTACAGATCAGGAAACACAGGGAGTTGGTTTTAGCTATGTATTTATGCACATATATGTAAGGATAAGAGTTGGGATATGATGGTAGTGTGGAATGGAAAATGATAGTCAAGTTTTGTGGAGTGTAAGTATAGAGATCACCTCAGTAGTCGGCGGATGGTAACGGTAATATCTCCCGCAGAGAGGAGATATCTACTGGCTGGCTAGTGTTTTCTTGTCCTGTCTCGGCAGTATTAGTGTCGTTGTAAATATCTATGAGCTCTCTCTCAGGTAGCTAACTTTCTCAGTCACTGACTAAATCTGCCTCAACTAATATTGTATAACAGAACGGAAGACTAACACACAAAACAACACGCCTCACCTACCTTTTCCCTCTTTAACATGCTACTCTCTACTCTCTACGTAAGAAATGTGTAGGTATGTACAGGCACACACGTGCTAGTAGTTTCCTATGATATCCCATCATACATAAATGCTTACGATATATAAATGTGCACGAAGTTTAGTCGGAAATAGGCATGTAAAGACATGTAGACACTGTTATTGTTATGTTTTTTATTTCTTTTATATCTTCTGCTAATATTTATCCTCGAGTGTGAAGCTCTATTTTATTTATTTGGCTATTTAACTTTAATTAAATCGGGCACAGTTAGTTAGTATTTCATGTAGGTAGCTTTTTGTAGGAATGAAAATGTCTACCTTTTGCTACTTGAATCATTCATTGTTTTATATATGTGCACATTTAAGTGCTAAATAAATTAGCCAGCTTGTCTGAAAGCAATAAAAACCTGTGAGGAAGCTCTGAATACATAGATAATAAATGCACGGACTAATTTACATTTCTTGCCTATGTGGAAATAGGTTGGCAAAATGAAAAATCGTCGAAATAAATTGGATGAATGCTACTGGCATGCATCTAATGAATTAGACAGAGTGAAGATAACTGATTGCGAGTTGAGTTGTTGTGTGACTAATTTGGTAGCTTGTATTTTCACATAGTTCTCGCAATAGTTCTTGTAATGCTAAATAAAAAATAGTTCAACTTTTCCTACATGCAATAGCATAGAGAGCAATTTATAGGAGAGTTAAGAAAATGTTTCATCGTTGGGCGGTTCAACTGGAAAGTAAAAGAACATCTTTTTGTTATCTATACATGAAATGAATGTTAAAGTTTAGCCTGGAAATGCAAGAATGTTATTTAGAGGGAATGTAAGCTAGCTGACTTAGTTTTTAGTGAATGGAGAGAGTGAAGTCAGAGAGACTGAAGATTAGCTTTGTATTTTAGCGTTGTCGGTTTGAGGGACGTACCGGTATCCTACTGTAGTAGTGTCTACCATAACGAAATTGAGTTAAGTAGTGTGTGTTATGTGTTGCTTTCACTTGTTCCTTTCCTTCACGCTTCTCTAATCAATCGGACGTTCTGCCAACTGGAAGTTTATTGTGACTGTGACTTGCGATTAGCAAGCGCCAGTCTTTTACTGATATAACCTCCTTATTATTATAGTTTCTAAGAATACTGGAGACCTATATAATATAGCTGAAGATGTTATGAGGGTTTTTCCCAAGTAGAATCTCGGAGAAGTTTGCTATTAGTTAGTTTGGAGGAATAGAGTATGTTGAAAAGTAGGATAAGAGAGAGTTGAATGTCTTGATAGCATGTACGCACGTTAGTCTTGGTTTCGTTCTGCGAAATAAGATAAGATTTAATGAGATGAAGTAAAATGAGACTAATTACCTTCGCGTCAGTGACACGAGATAAGAACTTTGATTAGAGAAAAGGAAGGAGTGCTGCTCCTGCTGCTGCCTGCAGATCTTGAATAAGAGAAAGAAAGGCATGGCGAATATTATGCATACTAAATAGGCAGAGACATAAAGAGAGTTGAAAGTACAGAGAGTTGAACTTAAAAGAGAATAATTAGCCGAGAGAAGATTTCAATTTGTTTTCTCTTATTGTTTGAATTATAGTTGCCCCAAAGGAAGTTAAAATTATGGGGCCTAACGAAGCGAAGGTGGGAGATCTCATATCTCTAACTTGCAATACTGGGAACAGTAATCCACGGGCGGAGATCGCTTGGTTCAAAGGAGGACAACCCTTAGAAGCTGCTCACACAACTTCTCGAGAATCTCCTGATGGCGGATACATCACTACATCCAATGTTACCTTTAAAGTGGAGCCAACGGACAGAACTCTTACCATTGCGTGTCATGGCAAAAATATTGCACTCGGAGATTCCAAGCCCACTAGTCAAACTATCAATGTTATCCGTACGTCCTTTTTTATCACACTATTAATATCCCATTTATTAGATAGAGTAGACACTTATTTTATTATTATTATGAATGAGAAAGTGGATTCATAGACTTCAATCATTTATCAATGTGATGGAATGTTACAGAGCCTCCTGGACAGCCACGTATTTACAAGGCCATTCAAAACATCACGGCTGGCACCATACAAAGAATTTACTGCACCTCCGACGGGGGTCATCCTGTACCGAGTCTCACCTGGTATAGGGGCGATAAGAAGGTGAGTGGTGGAGCATTTTCCTAACTGTTATTCTCTTATACCTATACGTTTATTATTGTAATGTTATCGTCTGTCAGTGTGTCATTCTTTCAGAATTTTTTATCACACGAAATTCTTCCTTTGTTTTTATGACAAATGAGTGTGCTACTTACGAGAGGATATATTATTCACAAGTAAATTAAATTAATGATATCTGGAAGAATTTTATGCTGTAGCTTGATATATGGCACCAGTCATTTCACTGGTCGTTGCGTTTATTTATTCACTTAAGAGTTTTGTTACTTTACTGTTGTTACGACTTATTACTGGGGAATAGTAGTAGTTTGTGAAAGAAAAAGGGAGTTTGAATATTTTTTTTATCTGTTTTGTGAATAGTTTTGTTTAATAGCTTTTGCCGTTAATTGAATGACAAGAGTGTGGCTGAACTTCTCATAAAATATTGGAAGGGGTTTGTTGTACTATGGCCGAAGTAGGAATCCAAAAGGGATAGCAATTAGATGGGAATTGGATTTTCTCGGAAATGTCAACTGAATAATTTATTTGTTTGGTGCAGGTGGACTCTGACTACAAGAAAGACGGGAATATGGCAAGCGCTGATATGGCTCTGGAAGTGAGTTCCTCTGATAACGGAGTAACTTACCGATGTGAGGCGAAAAACAAAGCTGTGACCACGCCATTGACGGAGTCTGTTACATTCAGCGTTTTATGTACGTATAATTGAGTTGATTTGTTATTGGGTTGGCCCACTTAGTCCTGTCTGACGACGGAATGCTACTATCTTTGTTACGATAGGCCATAGAAAAGTTTTGCAAGGGAATTGATTGTTATTATGTATATTAAAGATTTCTATCTGGGCTCTTTGTGAAAATGGTGGGGAATGTGTGGGGGCTTGTTGAAATCCGTAGAGTCGATAACAGTTAATTTGAGATATGGTTATGCAATGTGCAATCCAGTTTCCACATAGTTAGTTACCTTTAGGCCTGCTGACTATTGAAAGGAAGCAATAATATGAGCAGATGGCCAATTTTATTAGATTTATAAGGAATAAAGCTTGGACGGAGATATTCTAAGATTGAGTTTACGAATTTTACAATGTTGTCTGACAGGATTCACCTACTTACTTGTCTGCAATAATGAGCTGTCATAAAAGTTAACCAGAATTTACTGTATATGGATGCTCTCTCATGGTCAACTCTTAAGTAATAGTAGCATGAGGGATTCTTCTTCAGCCTCGAAAATCTCTAGACTTTGATCTGAGCAATGTTTATGGAGTGCGAATTCAGCAAAAAGTAGATTAGGAGGTTAAAGATGAAACGATTGCTAATTGGATATCTGTATTTGTGGTTGTTTGATTGCCTATAGTTCCTCCAGCCTCAGTCCATATCAGCACAAAACCGAAAAAACTGAGAGAAGGTGAGAAAGCGTATTTAACGTGCGAGTCAGAATCTTCGAATCCTCCTGCTCAAGTAACCTGGACCAAAGACAACGTCGTCATCCCGTCTCACAGTAATTCTTCAAAGGATGGAGAGCATGGTGGAAAGAAGACGGTGGCCACTCTGGAACTAGACTTAACCTCTGAGCTTGACACTGCTGTCTACACATGCAAAGCTTATAACGATGCCGTCAAGAAAAGCGTCCACGACTCCACAACTCTTCAAGTTGATTGTAAGTACACAGAGTTGCTGCATGCGGCAGCATTTTTCTCTTCTCTCTCTCTCACTCGGCACTGTCGGCACTATGCACTACTTTTCAATATCAAAATAATGTTAAAGAATGTTAAGGGAAAGTGTAAAGTGAGCTAAGGCAGATAGATTACAGCGTTTAGCTCGGTAAAGCTATGCTTTGATCTTTTTGATATGCTGTTTGAACAAGTACATTTACCTATAGAGTCTGAAAAGAGCTCAACTGCTGTCATCATCAGATTTTACGGGTCTTTGACTTGAAACAAGCTTTAAACACGTGCTATAAAATTGGGTTTCTCCCTTATAATCCCAATACAGTTGCACTAGCAAGGTTTTATGGGAAGGAAAGATGTCTATTTACTAATATCTCTCCCTACTATATGCACTCCTATGTATAAGTGCTGTATGAACAAAATATAATATTATGTATCCTAGTATCCTCGTGTCAGCCCAGATATCAATGCAGTGCAAATTTTCGTACAGCCTCTCTTCGCCCAACTCCCAGCATGCCTCTTCTTGTCGTTTACATATCCATACGGGCAGAAATGTTTTGTATCGAGAGAAAAAGGGATTGAATTTGAAAGTTAAATATTTGTAGCGTCCCGTTCGTGCATGATACATAATGACAAATGCAGCTCGATTTGTCAATAAGTGGGCGGAGATGGTGATATTTTTCTTCTATCCATCCTTGATATACCAGATACCTACTCTTCAATAATTGTGAAAGTGAAGGGAAAGTATTCGGCCATTCTCAAGTGATCATCAAGTTGGTAGCCGAGAAAAGAGGATGTGATGGGATGAGTCACTAACTCACCAACCAACTCCGATGATCCAGAGATGGAATTCAAGAGAATATACTCACCGAACAGAGATAATAATATGATAGCGTCCCTCTATGATATTATACTAGCAAGAGAGGCAATGGTTTCAGCACAATGTAACTGGGAAGTCGATACGCTGCTACCCAATTAGTCTTCCTACAGGAAATGCCCATTCACTCTTCAACAATCTCTTCACGATGCAGCAAGACAAGTGGATGGGGGAAGTGGAGACTACTGCTCTACGATCCTCTCTTTACCAAGAAAGAATGAAAGAACATTTTCTAATAATAGACTCATTCCGCAGAATGAAGAATGAGATTTCTCAAACGCAACTTCAATATCATACGGCAGGGACAATATTTGATCAGATGAAAGTTATAGAAAGGATATTATATTTTTAGGAGCTATTTGTATAGGTACCCTTCATAAATCTATAAAAGATGGAAATGTACTCGAAATGTCTTCATTGTCATTGAGGAGAGCTTCTATTTCAAGTGCATTATTGTCATTACGTTGAAAAACTCCAATTTGTAATGTGTGTAAATAATTTAGAAATGAAAATTCAAAGAAAATCTTTTATTTACAGATGCACCGAAATTCTACGATGGCCCTGGAGACAAAGTTAGTGTAAAGGAAGGAGAGTCCACACTGATAGCTCTAAAGGCAAAGGGCAACCCACCTGTGATCAGCTACAAATGGACAAGGAATGGCTCTCCAGTCAAGTCTCTACCCAAGAAACTCTCCGTCGAAAATCATATATTGAATTTTACTGACGTGAGTCGCAAAGATAAAGGGAAATATGAATGCCAAGCCAAGAACTCTGAAGGAACTACAACTTTTATTGTCGATTTGGATGTTCAATGTAAGTTTGACTTCTATTATCAAATGAAAACTGTAGCCAACATCTCTCCGTAGGTACTTTCCTTCTCTGTTGCTTTATTGCAAGGATTTGCCAAAGGCTTCACCTTTGATATTTCATCTCCTCTGCAGTTTCTTCTCCACTGATTGAGTTCAGTTTCCGAGTATTGAAAATATCACATTTTAATAATACTCTTTCACTCAATTCAACCATCTTGCAATTTTTGAGTTTTATATACCAAGTTTTTTTGGTTACTTTACTTAGTATGTGTTCACAATTCATAGTCAAGGATATTCAAAATGCGCATTTATACTTCCCAATCATTTTGATTTCATTTTCAAGTTCTGGGATATTGATACTGCATGTGTTCATTCAAGGCTTCTTTATCAAACTAAAATATTGGATTACCATAATTAAATTGAAAGTTGAGGGGAACAAGTTGCCTCTATAAATTCAAGTACAATACAAACGTAAAATATCAAATTCTTGTATAGTTTACCATTGAGTGAGTATTATTAAACTAATGCTAGGGTTGGCAAGCTATATTTTTATATTGATTATCCAGGCATCTCTATCTATATACAGAAGAAGTATAATATTGACTCAGTTTTATAGGAAAGTGTTCATGTTGAACTAGGTCTTGTTGAAATTGATTGAATATAAAGCATATGTATGTACTTTGTGCTAGAAGAGTGTTTTCCAACGTTCTAAATATTTGTTTTAATGCTTTGTGTTTGGAAGTAAGTCGTCGCTTTTATAACAACGTTGAAGATGAATAGAGAGACTCTACACAGAGATATACTTAATAGAAATAGTAGTAGGCGAGAGGATATATGTGTGTAACATTATGTTCAATTGGAATTTAGTGAATTTGAAATGAGTAGGAAAGTTTTACAGAGAGATACAGTTAGAGTAGTTGTACTTGAATAAATTTTGTTTACCTAAATGGAGGAAAGTTTAATTTGGATTTAGAGTAGTCTAGTTGTTTTGTATGTCATTATAAGTGGAGATGCATGTAGTTGTATGTTGAGAGAATAAGTTTTGGAGAATTGGCTTGGTGCATCTGTTAGTAGCAGAAAGGAAGGGTATGTATGTATGGCATGGGATTGTAGAATATTTGTATTCACACATCAAATGAAATTCAAGTTTTAATGAAATGAATGAAATGGTAATGTATTCTTGTTGAAACAGATCCAGCTTCAATTCAGTCGATGAAGGAGTACCTAACTGTAGGTGAAGGTGAGGATGCAGAGTTGGTGTGTGTAATCAACGCGAATCCATTGTTAGAGTCACATGTCAAGTGGACACACGAAGAGTCGACGAAAATGGAGGAAATAGCCACGAGGACACAGCGGGGGTTTGAGGACAACAAGTCATATCTAACGATCAGCAAAGTAACGGCCAGAGACGCTGGCTCATACACATGTTTCGTGGACAATGAAATTGGTCAGCCTGCCAATAAATCCATCTACCTCATCGTCAAACGTGAGTAGAGTTTATGGTGCATTCAGATGACCTATTACATTTGCTTTTTTTATACATTGACTCATAGTCCAAGGTCTTCTCCTCTAACGTAACACAATAATAATATTTCCTTATATTCAATACAACAAAATAGAATCCTTTGGATAGAATTGACAAATGGCTAGTGAATTCTCATTGTTATTCTGTGAGTAGGAGTTTACTGTATATTGCATTACACTTACTGGAAGCAAAGTGATCTCACTACAGGCACATACATAAGTAGATTTCACGTAGCATGTCATCTCATTCTATTCTCCTCCTATAAATGTCTGCGAGGAAAATCTCACCAGCACGGCACAACTGTCTAACTATTTTTCCTTCATTAAAGATGTATGTCTGTTATTATGTTCAAGGTATATAGACGCACGGGTAGCCTAATAACAATAGCTCTATACTTTAGCAATAGCAAATCGTGACAGGAGCAAAGACGTCATAACTTTATTATAGTAACTGTATATGATCACCAAATTGAAATTGAGACTTTCCTATTACTACTACTACAGACTACAGAATAGATTTAATAGACTTTCCTAACTTCCCGTCAAATGTCGAGTCGAGGGCTACCACTACCACAAACTAGTCTCTCTCAGCTCTCCCACTAAAAGTACTAGACTACTATATAGTTATCCCGTTGAATACTACTCTTCTATATTACTAGAAGAGGATAAGAAGAATCACTTCAAGAACTGGTGCTATTTAATCTTCAGTTTAGTCAGTAGCTATTGTTATTACACAACCACGATCTGCACTCATGATTTATGCTATTCTTGACTACCTATGCATGGAAGATACTTACCATCAACCTACCTAGCTACCTATGTTTACTTACTATAATGAGATGCGGAAAGTTTTGCAAAAATATCTCTAGCTACGTTAATAAAAAGCCTGTCTGAAATTATGACATACTCCTAACGTTAATGATGTTCAACTCTATTATGTTTGTCACTAAGTAAACATTAAGAGCATAGTTAAACAGGGAAGTTTATGAGTTTTTAAAGCACACTGATAACTACTGCCTATGTCAGAATGAATAATGAGGGAAAGTTCTATCTTGTTAGCTATACAAAAACTAATAGTATCCATCTACTTATGACAAAGGAAGTGAACACTATAGAAATGCATGCTGGATTAAGATTAAATTCTGATGAAGTACCTAAAGACATTCTCAAAGAAAATATGTTCCCGTACATTGTCTCATCATCATCATCATAGTTTTTATTGAAATAATGTACTATGTGCGTAATTATTATTAGTCAGTGCTATGATAATAAAAAGAAATGTATAATGTGTTCGTTTTGGTAACATACATGCTCAAAATGCAAGAAAATATTAAGCATATGCACTTATGACTGGGTTATCTATATTAGGAATGGTACCAAAATTAATTTAAATTACTTAATTTAATTGCAGGTATTACGGTACTTCTAGTTAAAAGCCGTAATGCTAATTATTGCAAGGGAAAAAAGTTAGTTTTGATTTTCCTGTTTTCCTTGTGCTTTCTTACGAGTAGGTATATTAGTAAGGGACCTACTTACGTGAAGATAGATAAAAAGAATAGGAATGATGTGTAAAAGGGGCTATGAGTATTGAGTATGAGGAGGTTGTAGGTCTATTGTAGAGTCGATGGTTGATGGTCGGTATATAATATGAAGCTGTCTTGTGGTTTTCTGGAACAGATAAACCAGACATTGATTTATCACCACAAATCGCCAAGGCGGCTAGCAACAAGGGAGAAACTGGGAAATTAATATGCCGTGCCAAAGGAGCTCCGAATGTGACCTTTTCGTGGTACAACCAAGCTACCCCCATCCTTCCTACTACAAATCCAGCCAAATATTCCATCACGTACAAAAAGGTAAGTAATTCCTGCAAAAAATCTTAGAATAACTCCACTCTGCATATAATACACAGTGGCTAGCTACGCTATTTACGGTAGCTTCTTCTGCTACGCCTACGTATAAGTACTTACGTCTTTATTTACTTTAGCGTTAATGTATTGTCCGTCGACAGTTGGAGAAAAAACGAGTGGTCTGCACTTGCCACGGCAAAATAGGAATCTATTTGAATTTACTTAGCTCCCATTACACGTCAGAATTTAATACGCCAAGTTAGAGTAGAGAGATCAGCAAAAAGTAGAGTAACCTCTTGAGAGAAAGACTACTTATTGTTAGTAATATTATGGGGAAAGGTCCCTTACCTCTCTCTCTCTCTATCTAGCAGACTTTCCATATTTGTTTGTATTTTGGCCAAGAAGTGGAGTATGGCAGTTGGATAGATTATTGTTTGACCAAAAGGAAGATATCGGAAAGTGCGGAGATATGCGGAGCTGGAGCGTGGAATGTTTCAGACAGCTCGAAAGAAACTGACGATGCTAATATAAGCACTTTTTATCGCAATTTCTACCTTGTAATATAGTTTTTTTATCCTGAGTTAAGTTTTCTTTGACCTAAATACTGTTGTGTATGATGTGACGTGAGCAACATTTCGTTACGAGACTCGAAGATGCTCCACCTTTTATTTCATATTATACGTAGTTTATTCCAATGTAGTTTTCTGTTTTCCAATAAATGCTCTCCAACGAACAGCTACTACACTACAGTTCATTTCGATACGATAAATATCACTTTATAACTTTTTCAGTTCGGAGCGTATAATTTCTGTTTTTTTTTCCTTGCACGGGAGGTAGAACTACGTATAAAGTGTGCACAGGCCTTCAGGATGCATGTTTATGGAGAAATTGTATAGCATCATCGGTTTGTATTCAAGTTGCGTAGAAAATTCGATAGTTAACAACATACAAACAACCTAAATATAAAAGTTACATGTGCAGTCCCTTTTGAATGGGCATATAAGTATACTGATGTAGGTATGTAGCGTTTATAGGATAGACAGATATTTTGCAAACTGGAAGAACAAGAAAAGATATAAATAAGAAAAAGTAAAGTTAGTTGCTTTTCTGTGATCTGACGCTGCAAAATTCTCCATCAGAGTAATTTGTTGTAATGATAGCGTCTGTCTTTGATTCTCTTCTCGTTGCAACTCTGCAGCTACGGTTAGTAGTAGGCCATTATTGTATATGGAAGCTAAATGGAGAGCTATTTTATATTAGTGGAAAATAAGTAGCATTAGTATATGCATTAATATATCGTTGATATTAGAGCTACTAGCTCTTCTAAGATAGAAAATGCCAATATACTGCTGTGCTAATGTACTCAGGTAATATTATCCTCTTCTCAGTTTTACTATATCTGCAGATACTTTGGAGGAATAAAGAAGAGTTCTATAGGAATGCAATGTGCAAGACTAGTATATTTATGTTGGAGTGTTCGCATGAGAAAGTTTCTTCTAATCGTAAGACTTGAAGTTAGGAAAATGATTTACAGATCATTTTTCCACGATCAAGCAGTTTCGTAGGATGGAAAATATTAGAATTGGCAGCTTCTTTTGACTGTTCTTAGCCACTTGCTTGCTATCTCTGTACTAAAACAACGTTGTCAAAGAGGGACTAATACTTTCCTCTAATAACTAAGAATCTCACTACACTACAGGACAGAAGTTTGAAAACGAGGAATTTAAATTGAAATATGTTACGATAAGCTTTAAACATCATACCTGCTGTACTATAGTAAGTATATGGCGTAGGTATTCTCAAAGACAAAATAAGTTTGTCGGTTTTTATAGAGAGTTAATGGTAGCAAGATGTGGGAAAATGATATGAGCGTTATGAGTTCATCGAAGAGATATTTGCTCGTTAGTTTGCCGTAATAGGATGGATCTGAATTTCAATGAAGAGAAAGAGTTTTGAAGTGAAGTCAAGAGTTGTAGTGAGGAATTGGTGTTGAATCATCCGTTGGATGTGTATAATGCGGACATTTAGAATTGTTTATGTGTGTTTTATGGTGATTTCAATGGGTTATTACTTCTATGATCCTTATTACAGGTGGATATGATGACCTATGAAACTAATCTTGAGATAAAGAATGTCGACAGAAATGACTACGGCACTTATGAATGTGTGGCTCGCAACGAGTTGGCGGATGTCAAACATATGATCTATTTCAATGTCACTTCGGCTCCGGAACCTCCTCTGGGACTCAGAGTTGTTAATTTCACGCATGATTCTGTAACACTTACCTGGATTCCTGGCTTCGATGGCGGATTCGAACAGTCCTATAGAATTCTTTATACAAAAGTCGGATCGGACAATACCCGAACAATTGCAGTGACACCAAGGAATGCCACAACTTTCACTGTAACTCAGCTGGCACTTGGAACGGAATATTCATTCCATATACAATCTGCGAATCTCAAAGGCGAAAGCAACGTCACAACGGAAATGGTTCGACAGGAAACGTCAAGTAAGCAACTCAACTTTCATTCAGACCACTTTTGTTAAATCAGAGAGAGCTTTCATCTTTTCTTTGATGATGAGTGTAGCTTTTATGTTTTCTATTATTGTTTTATGGTTTCTAATTCATTATTGTGTTTTTGCGAATGGATACAATAAACGTTAGAAGGATTTCAAGCGTTATTGAAGTATCCAGTTATTAGTAGTATCTCTACTTCCTACTAGTAAAACGGCTCAGATTGCTGCCAATTTTGTTTGTGTTACGTTGTTTCTCGTTTTGTGTCGCTATTTTCTTTGTTCAGTCTAAGCAGATACCTTCTAGGGCTGCCTCATGTTCAAAATATATTTTCTCTCCAATGAATAGAAAGCAAAAGAGCTAAATAGCTGACAATGATTGAATTATGGTGAAGCAGTGTATTTCCGTTTTATTGTAGCCACATTCTTCGCAATTCCCTAACTATTCATTTGTTTGATGCTTTGCACAACTCTTTGTGCGGCTTAGAACACTAATGAATCCTTTATGTGGATTCCTAATAAAATTGTTCGTGCTTTGGCTGAAAATTCCTATTATGATCTTTGTCCTTTAATACCTGTCTGTCATTTCAACATTTTATAATTTATCATAATTTGTCATTATTATTATTGCTTTTGTTGAAATTGAGAAAATAATAATGTCAATAATTGTCTATATAGAAACATTTTTTAGACTGTATGGAATTTCGGTTGTGTCTAATTGGTTTTTGTATTCAATATTCAACGTATGGGGATTGGAAGAATCTCTATTTTTGGCTTGTATGCTTCGGGCTCCTTTGATTGTCAATGTAAAATATTGAATGCTTTTACCGGGCTTTGTGGCTTGCATTCTTACATTAGTTCTAGGGCTGGGCGTGATAATCTTTTCGTGAGATTGACTGAATTCTTTGCAAGGGCGAGTGTGACATCAGATTCTGTTGACTAGAAACGTTTTTCATGTACTGTGCTATGGTTGAGTACTTGAGTCTTATTTCTTTTCTCTCGTTTCGCACTGTTATATAAAGTATTACCTAGCCTACTTTATTTCTCTATCTATCTATCTGTACTATATCTAATTGGGATTTGGACTCGGTGTTTTTTTCTCTTCTTCTATTTGGGGCGACTTGCGTAGAAGTAGGACCGAACTCTTACACAAATAATCCAGGAGACGGGGATTTCCAAACAAATCCTTTCTCACGACTGGTCATAAGCGTATTCATCATTGTCGGCGCTACGATGCTCCTCATCAATGTTCTTCTTATTGCCTGTTTCCTTAAGCGGCGCTCCAAAAAGAGATTGACCGCAGGTGAGACTCTCTTATAAACCATTTATTTATGTTACAGTGTATGCTCTTGATCACGAGTTGAAATTGTCACAAATCCTGGATGGACGACCGGATTTACCAAAGATCATTATCATCTCAGTGTCCATAGTGGGCACTTTCCTTCTCCTACTTAATATTGTTGTCGTCTCCTACTTTGTATACAAGAAAAAAGCTAATTCCAAGACGAAACAGGAAGAGGGTACCTTTATTTTTTGTTTTGTTTATTTTCTTGCCTTTTTAATCACACAGAAAGCAAAGGATAGGACAGCTAGAATCTTTTCACCAACTAATTCATCTCCTTAGCAGATTATTATTTTATATTGTATGCTCTGCATCTTTTCAGAAATCTTTGAACGTATTACGTCATGTGTATGTATTAGGAATTTAAACAATGGCTTTTTGTAGGGAATTAATGGACATGTTTTGTATAATGAGTGATTTTGATTATGATATGACCCGCGATTCTTTTTTTCGTTCTTTCGTTCTTTATTCATCCTGTTGTGAAATAGCAGTCAAAGCATTCACCAAAGTGAGATAATAGGAATGAATAGCAGAAAGAGAAATTACCAGAAGGGAAGAAAGAAAGGAACTAATGTCAGATCAAGAATAGCTTGGAAACAAGTAATGAAGAAAGTGAGCCGGTATTATCGTGGCACAACGAGGGGAGAAAAATAAGATAGCTGTTCTCTTGAGGAGGCAGATAGATTCCTGATAACATGTACATCTTCTTCAGGAAACAGAACTTGTAGAATATCTGAACCCGGGTCGGAAGATTGGAAGTTCTGGGTTGTTTACGGGAAACAATGGATCTAGTAAGTAGATATAGGTACCCAATAGTCATATATTAGATACATATATGTTATATATCTGCACTAAGGAGATGGTTATATAGAGCAGGACACAGATACATATAATTTCGTTTGGACGTTTCTTATTCTCGTCCAGAATTCATGAAGAGGAAAAAGGAGAAAACAAAGGAAAGGCAAGAATAGTAGTAGGAATCGAAATGTGATGAAAAGAAATGAGAATAAGATAAAGGGAAGATGGGGATGATTAAATACTGATTCTACGTTTGTTTTGTGTTTTGTGGATACGAGTAGCTAGTGAGCAGGGGAGCAGTAAATCAGCCACTATTGAAATGTACGCTCCGAGCTCATACAATGAAACCGTGACTGGTGAAACGTTGTCGTCCATATCGGAAAAAAGTGCCACCTACTCCCACGGAGAAAATCATGATGAATATATCGTAAGTAACCTCATTTTCTTCTTTATCTCGTCTACCTTAGTTATGCTCATGCTACCCCAATCACCAGCTATACTGGAATTTTTTATAAGAAAATATTTATGTAAATGCGACATTGTTTGATTTATCCGTATCAATTTGTAAATAAGTGATATCAAATTATATGTTGCAGATTCTTATTATTCCTTAAATATTTTTGTATTTACCTGGCATAATTTTACGAGATATTGTTCAATTCAAGTATATTTTGTCATTAATGTGTCTCATTTATTTTTAAATGATCTTTATGGAGTAGAAAGGAGTTTTATTGATATTGACAAAATATAATATGTGATTAGAGTTGGACGAAGGGATTTACTTGTCTCTTTTGATTCTGTAAAAGGAAATGAGTAGAATTGTTGAGTGAACAAAAGTGTCATGTAGATTGATTAGTTTGAGGAGTATTTTAGAAAGTGCATTATGAGATGTGTTTGACGAGTGTGTAATATTTATTTTTTTTTGAATAGGAGGACGGTGGGAAGGGGACTGGGGTCAGCACATATTTGGTGGATCAGATCAATCATCATTCGTCAGGGTATCCTTATCGGGAAATGGGAGGACTGAGAGCAAGCACATTGCCGCGACACCCGAAACAACATCTTGTTGGCTCTCCGCTCGACACTCATGTACACCACCATGAAGATGATGGATATGTTGATGCCCTCCGGAGGAATGCTTACAACCAGGGAATCGGTACTGAACATCTTCACTCCACCCTATGTAATTTTTTTGTTTGTTTTTCTTTATTTTGAATTACTTAGTGTAGATCTGTAGGAGTTTTGCAGATTGTACAGATATTATTTGTCATCAATCAATTTTCGATAACTGAACAGAAAATTGACATATTATTATAATAAAAAAGCATATTGATAATAGGGATGTATGTGTATATAGAGAATATAATAATAGAAGTGGGGATGATGGTGAGTTGACCTGAATCATTGTAAACGGAACAAGATTATAGCCTTTTTGTTAAATCCGACATGGTAGTTTTCTTTGGATTCTTTGTGTACATTTTCTCACTGGCCGTTTCTTTTTAGTTTTCAGGTATAATATAGCTACGGGCTGTTAGCAAGAGTGTCGGTTCCAATCCCCCGTTCAGTTGAGTGCAGCCAGTCCACTTGTATTTTCTGCACTTCTCTTCGACTTCTTTTCGTGTACTATGTCTTGTTTCCCTTTCATTTTCACACTTGCATTGCAGTGCTTTTTCCGTTTGCTCCGTTTCGTTTCCTTTTCTTTCGAGGCGACCCAATTCATCTGGATTGAATTGAATGGGACGTTTCCGATTCCGTGTTCATCCAACTCGCTCTTCTTTTTCTACTCTCTCTCTCTCTCTACTACTCTAGTACTAGTACTCTCTCTTATCCATTCGATTTTTTTCCCTTTTCCGTCTTTCTCACACTTTGACTTTCTATGATCATGTAGGTCTTTTCTCCGTAAGTTACGTATTATCTAGCTATGTACATACTTTCTACAGTTACACATACAGATTCGTTAAGCACTTCATCCGATCTCAATTCAAGTCGACGTATAGCTACTATAAATGTGTTTACCCGTAGACATTCTCGACCCCACCTTATAGTAAGTGGGGAAAATCTTCTAAAGGCATCATAACCCCCTATCACTTTTCTATACAGCAACTATGTGTATGTATCTACTATTAAGGTAAATCCATATAAATATATAGGAAGCTACTTAAATAGCTTATGCCTTTTCTTGGGCGACTAGTAAACTAGAACTACACTTACGTACACTACCTGAAATATAGTTTGATCAGGCTCAAGGATAAATTTTAGAGGAAGAGAAAGTATAAATAGAAATTCTCACTTTTATGGGAAACACTTGTAAGTTGTTGGAAGTGAGAGAGAGAGAGAGGAGTCTGAGAAGGGGAACAGGACAGAAGAACAAGACAAGAATTGTGTAGGAGAGCAAGTGAGACTCGTCTTTAACTCAGCCTTCCCCTGACCTCCCTCCAATGTCTCTAACTTGAAACGAATTTATTTTCAGCCCTTTCTTCTCCTCCCAATACAATCTAATAGAATTGATTTCCAGTTCAGTCGGATCGGATGTATGTGAGGATTATACTTTATGTTATGGATGTTGCACTATAATATATACGTACATGATATCTACCTAGCTAGTACCTAGTAGTACTGCATACAATGTCTTAGACTCACCACTTCCACTACCTTCTCTCACCCACTTCCTTCTGGATAACATATTTTCCCAATCCATTGCATTGCAACTTGAGCACTCAAATGATTTAAGCATGACCGTCCACTCCGCTGCTCTTCTATTCCCCAAAATCCAAACTGTACTTGTTTTCACACACGTGTTCGGGTCAACTTGCTACAAGTAATTTGATATACCTACGTACGGCAGATAAAGAATGAGACCATTCCCCATTTCAAAAGCACTATT
>JABASI010001885.1:0-22273 GCA_019776505.1 Tomocerus nigrus
ATAGGAATGGGATTCTATTGCGTTAACCTTTTTAACACTTAATACACAATAGATATATATGCAACAGATATATGTATATATATCATACACCTTTTAATACTATATGTTTACTTACCTTCCTTTCAAGCAATAATGCAGACGAAAATCTCATCTGTTAAATTAAGTCAAGCTAGGCCAGACTATATTATTCCATGGAAAATAAAGTGTTTGCTAATTCAAAGGGAAACAAATCTCTTGGCATAGTCTGGATACCTAATGGATATGTTAAATAAACTAAAGATCTTATCCAGTATTGAGAGCACAGAAAGATCATTACTTAGAATTTTTCGATATACTATCCGTTTCATTGTACGAAAAGCAATCAGTTCATTCCAGTTTACTATAGTTGGCATTAGTGATACATTATACTATTACAACAACATACATAGACTTCGATAGATGAGTGTACCTTTATCTTATACACCATACATACCTGTTTGAAAAATTACACGGCTGAGGTTAATGAAGCTGGCGGAAGATTCTTTCCAGTTCTTCCAGCAACACATCCCTAACTCCTTGCCAATTGTACTTGAGATTTCTGAGGGACATGATCAAGAAAACGAGAGAATAGAGTGCCCCGTTTGTGGCAGTGGCAGTTCGCACCTTCATTATCCACACTATATTGTACCTTTCCCACGGTACACTTATAAGATTACCTGCTAAAACAAAGTGATCATGTTTTATGTCATTTTGACTGAAACTGTCAAAATAATCTTAAAGTGAAAATCTTGTTGAAAAGTGATAATTTTGTGAATTCCCACAAAGATTTCCAATTTTGGTTTGAAATCAAGACCTGAAACAAAGACACTACAACTTTAAAAGCATTTTGGGGCATTTTTGGAATACAACTACTGGCAATATGCTAGTTTTCAAAGTCAGTGACAAATGAGTGAACAACTGAATAGTAATCGGGAATTTTGAATTCCGTTTTCTTTCGCTACTCATTTTCCAACTGAGAAAATGAAAACGAAAGCTAAGTTCTGTTACTTTTTCCTATTGGCTCACGGCCTCGTTTTCATGAGTGCTGATGCCATACTGTTTAAAATTGAAAAGTCACTCTTGCCTGGACCGGAGTATCCTTTAACATCAATCCCATTATTTGATCAAAAAATTAATGGATTATCCTTTCTGCGAAATAAACTTGTAATTAAGTTTCAGTTACGGTGTGTGCTTTTTTCTGGACCTTGTGATTTAGTTGGGAGATGGCTCAAACGTAAGTTTCATTGTCTTGCACCTCTTATTAACATCTATTTTAGTGCCAACCCATGCAATTCATCACTATCACTCGACATTACTCAAAATAAGATAAAACTCAAAACTTAAACAAAACTAACAAATCTAATAGATCCTGTAAATAATATATCCTTGGCATAAACTAAAAATTAAAATGGACAAGAAATAATTCACGATTCAGAAGCACTTGTAGATATGCATGAAGATGAGTGGAAAATCGTAAAAACCGAAGTACAATAACCATAAACGACGGACGTTCTTATTTCTATTTTCTCTATAAGATTTTTGGAGACAAAAACTTAAATGTTTTTATTGGCCATTTCTAAATTATAATATAATGCACAGCATACGTACTGAACTTCATTAGGTGATGTAAAATATATATCCCTTTTCTGAGAATTGTGTAACCTCCTACTAACGTCACTATCGACAATAAATACATATAGATAGATCTTCCGAAGGAAAAAGTCATATCATTAAGGAAAGTTCGAATAATTGCAAAACAAACAATTAAACAGGGACAACGAACGAAAAACTGCTGGGTATTGTTAAGTGCGTTAAGGTAGGTAATCTAATCGCTATTGATGTTCAATATCGTCGTTGAATTGACGTAGATAATGCACCTCAAACAAAATGCCAAGTAAAGATAGATAAAACAATCTGTAATCTTTACTAGTGAAGATATACTTGTCTTAAGTTTCCCTCATCTCGCTAAACTGGTTCTAATTAAGATTTATTGTAAGTTATTCCAGAAATCCATAAAAACAAAACAAGGTGATAGGAACATAAAATTAATGCTTTGTTCTGATATACTTCTCTGACTTCTCTGATTTATTAGTACAATCAGTCAGTAGAGCACTTCTAGCATTATGATAATTATACTGCTGATGCTGACTATATGAAATATTTCACTAAACCACAAATCTGCCAAAGTGCTACTGGTTTTTTCCCTCACTCAATCAAACAACCAAATCAATGCAAACTACTACAAGACATGCATACAAAACAGGAGCGGATTTATCCAGAATGCATTATTATTTACAATATTTAGGAAAGATGAAGGTAACTACTGCATGATTTGCTGATAAAATCACAGCAATCAATTTTGCCCTATGTACTAAACACTTAATTACGTGGGTATGCATGATCGCTATATTTTTCCATGTACGTTTAAACATCAGATTACAATTAGAGTGTTTTCATATCATTTGAGACACAATTAAATTAGATTTGAAACACAAAATTAGAAATGAAATCAGTTGACGCATTACACATTACAAAAAGCATTTAAATTATTACACTTTGTTGGAACCGCTAAACCTAATGAATGCTGTAAGAATAATAATAATTGTGAATTCAGCTAAATCAATAAAGTGCATTCAAAGTATTCAATGAAAACAAATTATGCATTTCCTTCTCATAAATGTACGGATGTAGTAAGTAACATTCACTTTTGTATAATTAACGAATTCTGCACTAACGAACTATAATTATGACTTTTAGTTTCAAGCAGTAAAATAGTCAAAGCCTAATGAATTTTAAGTGCAGTATCGACAAATAGCAAAACTAGCGAGGATATCTTTAGCACAACAGAATACCTGACACTAAAAGAGCAAGTTATTGACGCTAAGGAAAAAAACGTTGCAAAAAATTGAGTTAATATGAAATATGAAAAAAGTTTTATTGGTTTCGCATTTCCGCTATAGCAATCTTCCACTTCTTACAGATATACCTACTTATATGTACAATTTATGCTTTATCCCTAATATTTTTCATGATTTACATTCAACTTTGCATTCTGAATAACAAAATTATATCCGTAAATGATAGGTAAGTAAGCTACCTATCATTTAAGTAGCCTAGCATTATTAGTCTGAATGTGCTACCGGTCAAATTGACGCGTGAAAAATCAATCGTAAAAAAGAAAATAAGCTGCTTCGCCATAAACTATCTCTAAACGACTAAGGGATGAAAAATAAAACAAAAATATACACTAAAGGAAAACAAAGGATGAAAACAGCTTCTCACTGTTGCTCCCTACGCTAATCAATCTTGACTTTTGAGTCAATGCATGCAAAGGGGATTCAAAATTGATTCGACCCTGACTTTGAGATAAAGAAACTGATTTATTTAGTTAGATCAGGTCTGATAGGCGTTACTGCTCGTGAAATTAATTGACAATTGTTAGTCAATGTCCGTTTTTTCCCTATTTCTGTTCCTTTTTCCTTTCTGAGGATTATGATTAATTCCTTGTTAACCATATGGAAGACAATATTTAAATAGATTTTTTAAATGATTTAATATAGTGTAGATTAAGTACACATGATTGTAATTATAATATTATTTTACGTTTACTAATTTCATTTCCCTATCATAATTGCAAATTAGATACACTGCTATGATTTATTTGTGCATAAATTATGAAAATTTATCTTATTGAGTAGTAAATTGTTGAGCTAGCAGTTCCTGATCGTCTTCAATTGCCACGTTGACAATTCCAATGGATGTTTCTTGGTCGTAGACTAACCTTTCACTGTAATTAATGTCTACATATTTTATGTACAGTAGGTACATAGACATTAACACTTAAATTTTCGGCAGTAATAACTAAGTTAAGTGGAAGTGGTAGACATTTAAAGGTAACAAGACTTTTGTTGCCAGTTTTTGTGACATATTTTTACAAAAGAATAATAGGTTACTTAATTGCAAGAGGAAACGATGTATAATTTTCGACAAAACATCCATGTACATTTTAATAATGAAAGTTGAGCATTTAAACTAAATTGCCACTCATGCTAATAAATGAGGAAGGGTATTCGAAAGATAGGAGGATGAATAGAATTGTGTGCAAACATCCAGTCAAGTGTCTAATGACTTCAGATTATGTGCTGCATTATCTTATTGTACTAATATTATAATTATGAGTAATGTGATATCATCAGTTGGTAGCGAAGAATTTTTGTCTAAAAAATCTGTAGGTATAGGAAAAAAGGGTGCAGCAGCGCAGAGGATGTCATGAGCACAATGTAGACAAGCCAAAAGGCTCACTTGACTTTGACCTTCTCAATTCTCAGCCGAGAGAAACAAGAAAAAAGTTACAATAGCCAGAGCAGAAGCAAAACTAGCGACATTTATTTTTATTCATGTGTTTTTGTTTGCGTGGATTTGTTTTGACGTTGCAGTTTCATTTTCTCAACTTGTACACACACTGTTACTTTTAGTTCCTATTTTTCCAACATAATAATATTTTATTCGCACGCATAATATTGCTACTGGAACAACTTAACTTTACTGGAGAACCAGGAATTTGTTAAAGACCGTAGTTCTATTGTTATCATTTTACACACAGACTTACATCTTACATGAATGAATATCCATTGTTCCTGTTTGTTCATAAAAATCATAATTTCTCTCACTTCATAGTTTTTAAATATTTTAATCCCCTTAATTTTATTGTCACTTTTTTTAAATCACAATTTTTTACTTGCTATCTTTTGTTTATGACAGAATTGAATGTTAGATAAATTCTTATGCACTATTTTTAATCTTTTCGACAATTGATAAAGC
Organism: Tomocerus nigrus; assembly: GCA_019776505.1. Taxonomy (NCBI): domain Eukaryota; kingdom Metazoa; phylum Arthropoda; class Collembola; order Entomobryomorpha; family Tomoceridae; genus Tomocerus; species Tomocerus nigrus. The sequence continues at coordinate 4,840 of JABASI010001885.1, forward strand.
AGATGGACCTGAAGTTTCTTGTTAATTTGATTATGATTTGATGATGATTAGTAATATTAGGATGAAAATTATTTCATTGAATATCTTGGCATGTTTTTGACCTTGATACGTGAAAAGTGAAAACATTATGGAAGTGTTCCATGAGTGAAGGAAATATGACATTGATATGGCTGTCTTCTTTTTATGATTTAAAAACAATTGACATAAAAAAGAATATGTTTTGTTGTGCAGAACTTTTTCGAGTCGCAGTTTGCGAAGTGCATGATATCTGATAAGCTTATTTGGCATCAGTTAGTCTGTGTTATTGGAGTAGCATAAAAATGCCTTTATCATCATTCATTTTAGCACAAATGATATAATGTTGCAGCAACGATAGCAGTTATTTTGATATTCTGGTCAAGTATGCAAAGTGTGGTTCAATTTTTAACAAAAAGAACCTTTTGCAATTGTTACAAAAAGGTTTTTACCTACCTTAGGTATTCAGTATTCAGGAGGGAGTACTTTTTTGCATAAAAAGCATGGATAAGGTATTACATCTGTCAAGAATGTCGAAATAACTGCATCAGCGTGTTTATGAATATTAATTCATACAGAAAAATCCAGAAGATTATACAAATTAGTGAGCATTAAAATAAAAGAATAGATATTCAAATATTTCTACCACTTCTATATGATTAAAGGTAGGACAAAACCTAGAAATTCCTATACGCTGCATTTTTTAGACATTGTTGCAAAGGAAAACTGGAGTTTGTCTACCTGAAATGAATGATGAGCTTATTAATTATCTGTGAAAACCTTTTTCATTCTCTATCCTTAAAAAATCTAATAAAATTCAATTTTCCTTTTAGCTCGAGTGGAGAAGCTTTTCCTGGAAGGGGTCTGCCAGCATTGTACAGAAACTCAAGTTCCACTCGTCTACGAATGGCTGGATAGATTTTCAAATGCTCATCCAGATTTATTTCGAGCGGGGGTTGCAAAATACTTAGAAATAATTGGGATTCGATTACCTAAAGATGAAAGGAGGAAAATGGTGCAACTTCTAGGGGAAGATTACTACTAAATAAATTGTTAACTAATTAATTTGGGATTTTTACTGTCGAGATTGAAAAATTTTGCCAGTAGAGATGTTTTAGTACGTCTATTGAAAACCGGAGCCTGCCTTTTGAGTCCAGTCATCCATCTTTCCAGTATAGTTGCTCCATGCACGTGTTATTATTATATTGTGTGGTCATTAAGAGATGCTCAGTTGCAGAATGAGATTTATTTTCTGAATTGACGACATTTAGCCACTAGCGTCTGCTGTTATGTTTTAGATTTCTCTCGTTAACTTAATTGGACGCTTTACTTTTTGTAAATATTTAAAATGTTGAATCATTTATACTGCATTATCTTTTGCACATGGTCATTGTATTTTAGCTAAGTATATAGTACCCTTAATGGGTAGTCCTACAGTCCAAAAAATAGGTTATGGTAATAGGGATATTATAATTCTTTTCGTATGAAACGGTCCTTTTCATTGTTTAAGAATTTGCATTTACAATTAATACTTTAATTTTCCATACTATTATTATTAAATGTACTACTTGTGTGAATGATGACATAAAGCGTGTGCCACCACAGAGTCGAACAATCGTTATATACCATGAACTATCTGTGATATGAAAAATACTATAGATAAAACTTACTTGCGGCATAAGTTGGTAAATATAGCTTTTTTAGGATAATGTAAAAAAATATTTTGTTTTCGTGCAAGCAACTGCAGCGTAAAATTATAATTTTATGTAAATTCGGAAACTGATAGAACAATTAATCAAAAGAGCATTTAAAAGTCTGATTCGTATTGCTAGACCAATAGAAATTGAGATTGGTCAGTGTAACCTAAGAATATCAGGGAGGGATAGTAATAGTAGTTGCTTACTTACTATAAAGTAGCTTTTATCTTGACAAGGGAAGATTTAATGTTTATATATGTTAAGTAATCTAAAGACAACGTACTTAACCTGTGTTATATAACATTTACAGAAATGCTCTCGTACGTACTCAATACACTTATATAACTATATAAAGTGAATATAACTATATAAAGTGATGCTTAGTAATAAATAACCACTTTAGAAAAGGACATAAGTTATGTTACAATATCAGTAGGTAGCTATAGTTGTAAGTTAAGAGGTACCTGACTTGAATTTACATAGACATTAGTCCAGTATATATTTACTGCAGCCATTTTAAAATTTTTCTTAGCTACGGAAAATGTCAGAAGTGTAGAAGCCATGTTCTCTCAATGCAAACCAGTTCTTTATATAGTACACTCCGGAGGTTGAGATGCACTGCATGAAATTAATCAGTGGACCTACAACTGGAGGGGATAAATTAAGACTCGGAAAATCTAACCTAGAAATCTAGTCATTTCAACACGCACTGCGTATACAGCGTTTTTTTCATCTACTTTTATACTTACTTTTAGGAAGAGTAAGCAGGAAAGTATGTTAATATCATCATAGCCATACTAACGGCCTAAATATTCTGATACAAAATTATTTTATGCAAGTAAAACTAGCTGACAGTGCAATAATTATGTTAATAACTAAGTAAATACACTTAAAATAGTACAATTTGTTCACTAAATAAATTATGCACTGTAATTTGACAGTTATATCAGGTAACATCTTAATATTCAATACACAGAATACACACTTGTTGTGCTGAACATTTAATATATCCGGATTTATTTATGACAATCGTGAATCTTTACGTAAAACCAGTATCTAATTAAGTGTATGCAGCGTAAGTAATGTGGCACTTCATTTTGGAGTGCAGTAAAATATTGCTGTACTCTTTGTATTTGTATTAGATATCGATTCCTCACAGAACCGACGTCAAACCACAATGAGATCATTAAAGAATATCCAAACAAGAAATTATCCTTTGTGTGTTCCATTTCTTCCTCCCTGTTTATTTATACACAGATCCAAAGCATTTTATCCATTTTTAAAATTCATAATTTGCAAAAATAGCTCAATCTCACCAAAACCATGTAAATTGCATATACCTACTTATCTCTCACGTGTAGCTAGAACTAGATATTCTTTATGCAAAATGCAAACGTGTACCTCACTATTTTTCGTTCATAGCACTTGCGTCACTACATCTTCCTCTTACATAAAAATAAACACCTTTTCAGCTCATTAGGCAAGGAAAAGTGTAAAAATTTATTTTAGCTCAGTTTTTCATCAGCATTCTAAACATCTTTCATTGACTATGACATTTTAGCCTTCGCTCATAAAAATCGCATTAATTGCACTAGTCAAATTCACACGATCTGGAACATTACATGTGGTGATAATGTAGGATATTTTCAAAATTCTTTGTTCCTCCCTTAGAAATCTCATCGGCATAAACACTTATGATTATTTCACCTTGAAATTAAGCATAAGCTTCATAAAGATGCTAATAGAAAGCAAAATAACAAAAGTTTAAGGCATTTCTTTGATTCCGAGACAAATCCTAATGTAATATGAACTCATAGTATGAAAATCTGTATCTGGCATTGAAAATAGATACCTGGAGCTTGATGCTGTTTGTGGCAGCAGTCGTAAATCCAGCTAAAAATTGAAAAATGTATGTATGAGTGATAAAGTTATAATAAAACGATTGTTATTGTAGTGTGAAAAGTAGTTTGATGCTCGTACAAGTAAAAGTTAATAAGAAAGTCGAATAAATAAAAAATCCCGTCGTGTTTTACAATGTCTATGTTATTTTTTCAGTCGCCAAAACTTTGGCTCGTAGTCAAAAATCTTTTTTTGGGAATTTTTCATCGAGTGGTCGAGTAGCTTATTATAATTTCAGTTACAATTCATCAAGCAGTAAGTAGTTCCTATCTTTTCAGTCTGTCTGTGTCTGTAGTATGCAAAATAGAGATATCTACGTATCTGCACTTTTATTCTGCACGATTACCTCCGTAGAAGGGTCGGACACACGTAGAAGGCATGCAAACTACGCCATTACAATATTATTTAGGTACCAATCCCCGATAATCTTATTTTAAACACGATCTCTCTGGCATCAGTCCACCTTTGACGTATGTGCTGCCGTAGATTCTTTTTCAATGACCAATAATCATTTTATTGATACTTATTTCACTTACATTCAATTGAAAATACATTGAAAGAACATCTTTAGTCCTTAATAGAAATCCTTAATTAAATTGAATCGACATGCCACACAGACTTGCTTTAGTGTCCAAGCTTTTATAACTTACCTATAGGAAGACTTGACTTGATACAATATCAGAACTAGAACATGTTATTAGGAGTTTTCATCTACTCAACATTGACCATTTGGCATTAAGCGCCTGGAATAATTGGCACCTACTCTATTCTATAGACAATGCTGGGAAATAAATAAATAATATTCACTAATATTAATACTCCGATAAATAACAATGATGAAAGCTGGAATATATTTTATCAAAATTAATATCAGGTGCGCGTGTGAGTGTGACGTTATGTTTATAATATTCGTTTTGAATTAAGTTCCTTCAATACATGGTAGATATGTTTTGGAATTTGCGATTAACTAATATTTTGAACTTTAAATGTACAAGCAAAATTACAAGTAAATTTCATGTATGTACTTATTTTACTCATTACGCATTGTATTTACTTGCGAGGCACTATCTTATGCATAATTTGTGACATTTTGTTTTGCAATCGGCAGCCACAAGTAAATCGGCCAAAAAATCTCATAATAATCTCAATTAGCAATGCAAGTAATTTTATGTGCCCCTTGCATTTGCTTCTGTATTTTTGCTACAATATATTTATTATTGTTTCAATGCTAGGTAGTTTCAAAAAAAGACGTTATAAGTTATCCTGTAGTTATTACTCTTATTACACCATAAAATTCACACTTGTATGTATACGGGTGTGTAAAAAATGAGTATTTTTGAAATCATGTTCACATGCGGCAACAACAACGCGTATATAGTTATTATTTGGTTATGCAATGAATCTAATGCGATCCTTCTAAATATTTAGTTCAATTTTTACTGGGAACTGAGTGCGAGTGAGTTCTCCGACAGAAAATTCAATATTTGTTGGTGTTGGGTAACATGAGTAGAAATCGAGATTTTGTTTCGTTGATAATATAATTTTATAATTGCTCTGATTTACTATGTATAGTTGGAAGTTTACAGGAAAGGAACATTAAGAAACATAAGAAAAACAGGCTGTTTAATGTTAAAGCGTACCAGAGTGCACATAAATAGAGGGACAAACGACTACGACGAGTGCCTAAGCAAGTTCATGAAGTCAGTAACAGAGACAATGCAAATGCTAAATGGAAGTATACACACGAGTAGAGATACACGACCACAAGGCCAAGTTAAATCAATTCTTTTCTTTCACAATGCAAATGGACCTGTGTGTGTCTAAAGTAAAGTAATTTAATGCATAAACTACTCTCATTTTTATTTTCCTGTCTTTTACCCTACAAGTTGGCAAACATCATTCAACACTCACCCCTCTCTTGTCTCTATTTTGCCTGATGGAACTCATAGAACTCTTTTCAGAGGAGACGTAATTAGCCGTACTATCCTAGAGAGGAAAAATTATCAGGTTTTCTTTCAATTCTCACAGCGCATTTATTAAGTATCATTACGGTACTTTATGGAATTACAAACCTGTCTGTCTGTCTGTCCGTCTCTGGCATCGACAATTTACGCAACAAAAAAATTACGTACGAATTACGCTTTCAGAATATGTAAAGATACAAACATGTTGGCATTATGCATATTAGTTCAAAAATACAAATTATCCCTCTGGAAATTTTCCAAGCAGTAAAAAAGTACAAAATACTGTTCTGGAACTATTCATATCATTCAAAAATACAAAGTACTGTTCTGGAACTATTCATACTATTCAAAACTACAAAATATTGTTTTGGAACTATTGGTATACCATTCAAGAGTGCAAAATGCTGTTCTTGAGTTGGTCATGCTGGTAAAAGGCGGTATAATACTGGTCAAGAACTAGTTATAATATTCAAATGTATAAAAATACTGTTCTGGTCTTACTAATTCCGGTACTTGGGTAAATGTGTTTACTATACGGTTTATTCAAGTTCATTTCGCTAACATAGTAAAGAGGTTGTTAACTACATCGCACTATAAAAATACATCCTAAGAATGTACGAAAATAAAAGCTACAGGAGCTTATCTATGAATTAAGATGACACTTATTGCTCATTAATATATAAAAGTAAAAGAAACTTTTGCATGCTGATTTTTGGAGTTGCTACGCTCATTTAATCACTTGTACCCACGCGGTCAATTTTTTCTACATCAGATAATTTACACAATTTCAGAAAATAGTTGCAGTTGCAACTCCGACTGACTGACACTCTTTTAACACTTCCAAACATCAGAGTCATCACGAAATCGTTCCGAGCTGAATATATAATGAGGACAGGAAAGGGAAACATTCGGTCTAAAATAGATAGGCACCAGAGAGTTGCATTTCGTCGCGGAGAGCCACAAAATTAAAGGGAATGCAAAATACAAATTCACTTAGCCTCTTCCCATTGTTCGCTGATTACACAACTTTGATTTAGAATTGGAAGCGATTAAAACGTGTAGGTATATGAATGATGCAACAGTTTTACAGAAGTGTAAAAAATTGTTATCGTGGTGGTACTGAACTAAATATTATTATTCCCTAGAGTTTTATCCAGCACTCAATTCGTTAGGTTATTGGACAGGAAAAAGAGGATTGCACATCAAAGAATTATCTGGTTGAACTGCCTACCCTTTCCTTGTTCGAATAAATCACATAATCGACCGTAAAAAAACAAAAAATTCTTATTGTACCTCCAGGGAATAATAAAATTCATTTTATATTTCACAAAGCAGACTGGTTCTTAAATTCTCATGTAGGTAGTTTAAAATAATAAAATACAATTTTTTAAAAATAGGAAGAAGACAGAGTTTGAATTATGTACGTACACGTATTATTGTGTCGCAACTAATTTTTAGAATACAAATGAATGGGATCCCGATATAGTCACATTCATTTTAGTGCTAAGATAGTAATTATATTCGCAGTGGAAATTGTGAGAAAGCTTGATGCAATATTTTGTTAGTTATGTATGTGCTATAATATGATACATAATAATAATAACAATTACCTACATTGGAATGGGCTACATTACTACATTTAATTCTCATCAGAAAACTGAAAACGAATGCGTTCCAGACGTTTTTCTTGCCAATATTATGTAAGATTTTTAGTATCTCCACATTAAAATAATAATAAAAATGGGAATGACCAAAAATCCAGTAATTAATATCCCTATCAAGGAAAAGGGTGTTTTTGCAAATTGCTGGTAGGTATCGTCATTTGCTAAAATTACGCTTGGTATTTAATGAAATTGCTAAAAATGTTAATTACGTGGGAGTAATTAATTTTAGACGTCATTATTCGTAGAAGGGGGTTCAAGATTTGCACCACGTATCATCAATTCACAATGTTTCTGTTTCTGATGATGTGATGTTTTGTCATTTACAAAGACAGAGTCATATTTCATCGTTTCACTTTGATGTTTTCGTGAGAACTTGAGAAGATACTGACAAGTCATATTCATAAACGTTTATTCAAGTGAAAACCGTAGAAATTGCATAATTAAACTGAAATTGTTGACGTAGACGGAGATTATTTATCAAACTTTTCCCAGTCAACACAATTCAAAGGTTTAAGCCGTAGGAGGTCTTCTCTAAAAGATTTCTAGGTACATCCATTTTAGAAATTGGATTCAATTGAGCCACGATGACCCTGGCCCTGACCATCACGAATTTCAGAATAATAAGAATAGATTTTCATTTAACTGCTTCAGGCTATCATAATAAACGACAACAACATTCATAACATTTCCATCTTCGTATTGCGAGAATAAGACGTAGTTAGTAGTAATGGACAATGCCGAAAATGTTATCCAAGCTCTAACTACAATTATTTATAATCATATTATTGATGCAAAAATGCTAATTTATGGTTAAAATTGAAAAACAGCCCTACCTTAACAGCCTATAACATCATAGCGCACAAACATTAGCATGTTATACAATTAAATGCTACGTTTAAGTAATCACACACCTTGAATAGGTATCCACGTAATAACATTATTGTATAGAGACGTTATATAGCCACATGTCTCTCAAGAATAAAAAAATAAATGCTAATTTCTTACGCACTCCTCTCTCCCTACACGTTTACACTCCCTAATTGTTGAATGAATGGATTTTTTACACTAAAGTCAGAGGTGAGACAAGTGAATACTTGTACCTTGTACACAACACAGCACTTGACACTGTTTTTACGTTTTTTAAGCTTGCCTGCTCATTTCATCTCAAGACATTGTGGTATTTTTCCATTTTTAATATTATTCACACTACTGCTGTGTCATCATCAAATGAAAATTGCATTATGTACACTATTTTTTGATTTTACTAAGTTTTTGTCTACTAAATTTATTATAGAAACGTGTACAGCACAAAAAAACATTCGAGAAGACAAGAAAATCATGTAAATGATTAAATTCTCTACCAAAACTGGTCGACTCTCGACACTGTATCCTAACTTTCCTTACTAAAATATTCTATTCGCAAGAACAGGTATTAATTTAGCGGAGACTACATTTATTTCTGCCTTTTTTAAAAATGCAAGCACACGCTGGCATTTAGCATAAGTACTACAAATAAATTAACAAGTGCCAATTCTACCATCTACCAAATGTACCAAGATAGAAGATGGAACTCTTTTTAACCCCTGATCTGACTCTATAAAAAGATATAATGTAAAAAATGCAAAAAAAAGGAAATTATTTTAGAATTATACAGTAGTGCCCTTTATGATTCTCATCCACGACTTTGAACATGTCCTGAAGAAGCATACCTGTGTTTGGGTCGCGCGTCCGCGTCGTTAGTCGTTATCTGATGAAATTATGCAGAACCAGAACCAGCCAACAGCCAATAATAGAACTTGGACTACAGAAAACAATGTCCACTTTATTTTTTTTCTTACTGCGTGATTTCTGGCTATTTTATTAGTAACTCTCACAGAGTTTTACATAACAAGAATGTTTTTAGTCTACGTATAGATGTTTATGTATACTTTGCCATTTATAGTCATAGTCATAATTCCCGTCTAAATATCCATGATTCACTACCAACTATTTACCAACCTTTTTTAATGACTACATAAATACTGATTTTTTTCTCGTACTACTCGAGCGGATCATATACAGGCATATCAGATGAACTAAATAACCTGGAAGGTAATTAAATTTCCATATTTGATTACCGCGTGCAATACAAATACCATACTTACACGAAATTAATAGTTAGTTTACTTGTAAAACACCAAGGAGTATATATATAAATCGTTGATTTCATGCACATCCTCATTGGCAGATTTATTAGAGACAGATTTCATTTGAGTCGTTGTCACGTATTTTGAGATGAGATTTTCCTCCCATTTTCTAATTTATGGCGTCTGTTAGTGTACAGTGCATAGAATAAATGAGTAGATGGGAATATTTTATTGATTCTTGGAAAAAAATATTGTTTTAAGTCTTAGGTAGGCAGATAGTTTGTTGCTCGTTCCGTGATTATTAATTTACTTGGCGTTCTCTAAAATCTGTGTTTGGAATTTTCTGGACTAGATAATTATGCAGATTTAGCGTAGCATCTCAAATCTAATCTTAAATTCATGTGGTTGCAAAAACAAAAAATTAACTCAGTTCACGATTACTTATTTAGTCTTTAATTAATAGATGCCGAATTTTTTATTTAAATTATTTTGTAGTTACTGTATTCTAAAGAATTTAGATGCCTTTTGATATGCCACCTCCTGGGACAATAATTTTGAGCCGTTACAGTTTTTGTCTGACATTCTTGTGACATTTTCCTTGTTTAGTTGAAGAATATAACCTGGTTGAAGCTTAAACATTTATTTTTAGATGCGTACACGAAAAACGGATGAGGGAGGGTTATAAGCACATCATACAGTAGTATATTAATGACAATGACTAAACATTATAATAACCATTGCTTTAGATATTGTTGTGTATGACGATTGACGATGACTTTGGTAGTTTGTTCATTAGGTAGACTGTTATTTGTAAAGGAGGGTCTAAAATTGTGGCTTATGTCATTCATGCCCCATCACCCTTGTACTATACCTTGTATTATCAATACATTTTTTTGTTAAGCCTTTCCCTGAAATGTATTTCAGAGTAAGCGAGCAGGTACTAATTTGGTATACCTAAAGCATGTCAAATGATTAATGGTGAAATGAAAATTCTAAGAAAGTATTATTATTTCGGTTGAAAATTCTATTGTTTTATAACAATACGAAGTAATACTATAACTCTTAATCCTTAACTACTATTTAAATATTATCGCTATAAGGGGGTATAGCATACAAACTGCAAGTTATCTAACCAAGAACGAAGATACCTACCAATAACAACAATTCAATGCTTCAATATTTCAGCAAGAGGTTCAAGTTTATGGACAAAGTGAAGAGGTGCACGTGCATTTGTATGACAGCCATGTCCGTGACAATGAGAGGACACGCACAGACGTAGGTAGACGTTGCACCTGGGACAAATCTTGTTTTCCACAATATTTATCTCATCTCAGGTACTTATCTTCTCACAAATTCAAGTCTCTCGAATATTATTGAACGAAACTCGAAAACTATGCAAGGAAGTACACTATTGATTACGTAGAATTATGAAGCAACTTTAATTGTCCATCAATGTCAGTAGGAAGAGGCGTGTCTACAGTCTGAGAACCTGAACCTATAAACTTTCCTTAGAAATCTCTTGACATAAAAATCAAGCATTTATTATATCAGTCTGGAGACTGGAGATTATTCACTAAAAATCGCAAAAATCTGTGAAATACCTTTCCAAGCTGGTTTTATGGATATTCAACATAAGTTTTTCTTATTGCATATTCATATGGTACTTAATATGATTGTTTTAATGTATTTTTGAATTTATTTTTTTGTGCACGTGTGTGCTTGTGTGTGGATGATACTGTGAAATGTTGTAAAAAAGATAATTTTCATTTATGGTATACACGAAGTACGCAAATTCATCTATTGAGAATTTTATCACGGCTCACGGCAGTTATCATGCAATTTCATAATTCTTTATGATATTTTCATATTGTTATTCTGATTCTAGTCAACAAAAGTACCTATACCCATAGATCTATAAAAATACAATTATAGAAAAACTGTTGCCTCCTTTTTAATGTGTACACAAACGAAACAGCCTGCATGTAAAGAATTATGAGAACGAACTTTCTTACAGACATTACTAACACCAACACCTATGTATTCCTATGATATTGGAGCTTTATTATTGCATGTTTGCAATTGCAGAAAAGGCCCTTGAGCTAATAGGTTTTAGGTACATTCATCTTCATCCCGGACTTCAATATTTTCATCTGTGTAATTTGACAAACTCATTTACATATATAGCTATATAGGTACTTCATTCTATGATGCAATTACAGATGGGCGATATAATTGTACAATCAAAAAAAGATGAGTTTCGGCAAGTTGAAAACAATTTTCATTCACTGATTGTTTCAAGTACACAACAATATTGAATCTTCGTGCATTATAGTTAAAATAGTCATAGAAAATACGTACCATTTCGCTTGTCAAGTTAAAAAATGCTGTTCATTAAGATTAGACATTAGACTCTATTACTCTTTATAATTTATTGTTTCAGAGGTTAGATATATAGAGATAAAACAGATTAGTATTCTCAAACGTTTTCATCTACCTGTACCTATAAACATTATGTATATATTTTCCTCTACCTTTATTCCTTAGCTTATTCTATGTACGTATACCTATACCTGCGAATAATAAATTGTGTTGGGTCATTTCTGCCAAATAAACATGATTGAGAATATAGAATTGTCTATGCTTTTAATAATTATATGCTGTCATAATTATTGCGTATAGATGATTCTCATTGAAATGCTTCATGAAAAATATTCCATATTTAAAATCTATAAAATAATATCGCACAAACTTCATTTTCTTAAAGTCTCATATATTTTAAAATTTAGTGAACGATGCACATAGAAGCACAAACACAAGTAAACTACAGATAGATAACAGTACAATGCGTCCTTTGGCTTATACTTATGTAAAGATAGCAATAAGTGCAGTGCAATTGTAAAATAAAGTTATTGTAAATAATGAATTGGAAAAGTTTATTCCAGAATATTTCAGAGGTAAATAAGGAATCAAAGTACCTAGTCTAAATATCAGCACACTTGGCTGAAAACACACATTCTAGATGCTTAAAAAAGAAACAGAATGGATAAGTTATGGTTTGGGCATTTTTGCGGTTTTCCTCGTTGACAATCGCTGAATTTTAGCAGAGGACGCAGGCTGAGTGTTTTAGCTGTTTTGTGTAACAATTACACATAATTATCATGTAACCATAAATCTGCCAAAATAAATTAATGAAGTTAGCTAACAAAATATTGTTTTTGTTTTATCCATGTCTGTATACTAATTAAATATTTTCCCAGTTGACTAGATAAATTGCATCTGTAGGGCTCATTGGATTATACCTACCATAAATTGAACACAATAATTCATCTTTAATTCACGTCTGCCTCAATAACTTTCTTCTAAAGTGGTAAAATGCCAATTTCTCATTTATTAACTGCATCCTATTATCAGGGTGTGACCTCAGATCTGACAAAACCAGAAGAAACTACCCATCAGGTAAAATTAAGCTCAATAAGTAAACATGCTTAGGTAATGCATAATATTACATAATACAACGTTTCCATATTTAGCACAATCACATTGAGCCAAACGGTATTGGATTTAAGGAGGAATACAATTATGAGTTTGACAAGGAATCATTAAAACCCGGACAAAACGATCAAGAACAATTGTTGCTGATCGACACTGACGGGGGAACTGAAGATGCTTGGGCTATTTTCATGGCTCTCGCTGCTCATCAACACTCAAGATTTCCTCCAGTTAAAATCGTTGGCATCACTTGTGTCTACGGAACTACTAGCGTGGAAAATGCCTGTATCAACGTCTCACGTATTTTAAATACGGTCAATGAGAAAACTGTATGATTCTAGAATTTTGTTCCTCATTGTCATTGCTAAATGCTTGTCGCTTTTAAAGAAGCTATATCAGAGCTATTGTTTTAAGGTGCCAGTTTTCAAGGGTATGGGAACATCCATGGTGTCAAAATTCGAACATTTGGACAATGCCCCCTTCAATGGGAATGATGGTTTCGGCGACAGTAAACTGCCTCGTTTAAATTATAATCCTGTTGTGGAAAACGAACATGCAGTAAACGCAATAATAAAACTGGCGGAAATGTACAAAGGTCAATTTGCATTTTCACAAATTTTTAGTGAAACTGTTAAATAAATAAGTTTAATTGTAACTTCAATGCAAATTCTGATTTTATAGGGAGACTATCTGTAGTTTGTCTTGGTCCTTTGACGAACATTGCAATGGCTATAAAAATGAAGCCCGAGATCGTCAATTACATGAAGGAGCTCTTCATTGTCGGTGGAAACACTCAAGGTAAATTATTATATTTCCATTGCATCACAAAAACCCGATTTTGCACTTGTTTTTGCATTTATTGTGTGCAAGTAGAGAAACGAAATGATTTCTACAGATACTAGATTTCAATTGCTATAATTTGCGATTTTTCCAGGAATCGGTAACATCACTGCATGCAGTGAGTTCAACTTTTATGTGGATCCTGAAGCAGCAAGTGTGGTCCTTGAATCTTTGTCTTATTGCCCGATTTACATTGTTCCTTACGAGACCTGTTTGAAATCCGCTACATCCTCTTACGTAAGTTCAGTTGATCATAAACAAAATAATACACACCTGTCAATTTAAGCGAAACACCTACGTTTGGCTACGCAAGTGTTTTCTGTAATAAAAATGCAAATGTTATCTATCCACGCACATACAAACACAACCATAGAATAGACATGCTACATTGAACTTTGATCCCTGTCCAGCGAGTATGTTGAAGAGGGAAATCGTATTAAATTAACAATTCTAGCTTGATTTCTGCCAATTTTCTTGATGCTTTTATCAATGGACAACCGTTTCAAATGTGGCACAGTATGAATGTTAAAATTTTTAATAGAATAATGGGGTACAATGATATGTGCTGTATACTGATTTGTATCTTGGTTAGTTTTTGGTCATTAATTCCATTGACGTAGGTAAGCCTGAACATGAAAAATCACCTTCGTAAACAATTTTAAATATAATGAACAGTTTAGGTACTTATAATGAAAACGCATATGATCATAGCTTCAGTGAAAAAACACCTGTATACCTGTAGCAGATTGAAACATTTTAATGAGCTAACGATATTTGCAGACCTGGCGTTTGAACTCTTTGGGTGTGATGCGAACTAAAGAAATTGAGCTTTTGAATAAAATCGAAGCAAAAATCCTGGATAAATACCGTGACGGTTGGTCCGTTCATGACGCAATTGCAATGGCTTGTTTTATCAATCCACAAGTAAGACAACAAATAATATCCTCTACTTTGTACCCAATTATTAAGCAGTAAAATTCTTAATTGTGATATCAGGTTTCCTGCGTAGGGTATCATAAATCAAAGAATTCGTAAAAAAATAAATAAAGTAATTTAAGCTTAATTGTACCATCAATTACACACAATGGAACAACTAACATTAAGATTATAATTTAAATGATCAAATGATCACATTTGCACTTTGTACATACATAGCATTTAGGTACCTATACTCTCTTCCCTTTTAATTAACATTACCATATAAGTGTAGTATAGATTAGATATTCTGTCAATATACTGAAACAATTGCACATAAATTACCTACCTAGCAGCGACATATCTAGAAGGTATCTCTATAATAATAATATACACATTAGGATAGCTCAATTGGAAACGAATTAGAATCCCATTAGTCACAAATCACAAATTGTGAAATGATGTGGAAGTAGAGAGAGGAAAATGTTTGTTTGTAAAGAGGATAGTTTGCATTCTTTGGTGGGTGAACTTGTGTAGCAAGAGCAATAAAAGTGTGTACAGCACATAAAACCCTTTAGAGAACAGAAAAAACGTTAACTGTCAAGTAAGGATCAGGATGTAATGTTTGTAAGTATGGAACATGCTTCTTATCATTTACAAAGCAATTTGTAGCATCCGATTATATTGCTAGTAGAATTCTAAAATGAATGTAGCATGTTAACATTCGCAAACGTGTGTCTGTCGGAGTGCCCTGCCCTCAAGGCAAAGCATTTTAAGCTATTATAAGTTGCTCGTCAGTCCATAATAGATTATTCAATGCTAATGCTACTCGTTACAAATTACAAACTGCAGAGAGGTTGATTGGCTTTTTTAGCGTACACTTATGCTGTAGCAAAAGTAGTAAACAATAATATAAATAATGTATTCACTAGAAACTTTTACTGATTCATTAAGAAACTATATAATTTTATGGCTTATTGCTATAAATGCCAGTGCACAGGTGGGTCACATACTTTTCCATGCATAAATGACATGCAAATGTTAGAGAGAAAAAGAGTACTTATAAGTTATACCTTATACGCTCATGAAAAATGAGACGAGAAGATATTTCATGTTTTATTACACGTACATGTTAGATCAAAAGAAATCTAATGCGAATACTATGCATAGTTACACATGTAGTTGATTATGTTTAGGAATATCAAATAACAGAAATCAAAAATGGCAATACATTTCTATGTAATGTAATATAGGAATAAAAATATTGGTCAATTGAAGCGTATAAAAGCAAGGGAAGTTAAAATATTCGTGTGCAAAGGACAAAACAGATAGGATTGTATAAAGGGCAATGTATTATGAGTGTAGGAGAATGAGTCAACGATAAAATGGTACAGGATCATCAGAATATAAGAAGGATATTGAAATGTAATGTAGTAAGAAAAGGGAGGCGATAATACTATGGACGTATGTATACATATTATTATAATATTTTGATTGCTAAAGTGTGCATTAGTAACTTTTAGTGAGGGAAGGGTTGCTGTGGATGATGGTAAATGGTAGGGGATGTTATGTTGTAGTGCAGTGATAGTAATGACACTTGAATTGATTTGAAGGTGATGAAGAAGACGGAAAACTACCACTGCAGTGTGGAACTACACGGAAATCATACACGAGGTCTGATGGTCGTCGACAGGAATTTCCTCATGCAGAAGCCGGCCAATGTGATCCTCATTGAGGAAGTCGATATCTCGATCTACCAAAAAATGCTCGTTTGGGCTGCCGGCGGTCCTTCTTACTAACTAATATTATTACATCTCTTTACAATATCTACATCTACATTATATTCAAACACATTTACTATTCCAAAATGTTCTACAATAATTACGAATGTCTGCTTCTTTCTGCTTCTCTCTATTTTTCTGCTTCATTTATATTACATCAACATAGCTGGTAACGTAATTTTATTTGCACAAAGAGCCAAATGCATGGTTTTGTTATTATTTTCGCTGCATATTATCCGAACTTACTTATATCTGTTAAAATGTAAATAAAAATAAATTAGTAATAAATTCCTTATTATTTGAGAAACGTCACGAAACGTGTGAGTGTGCTTAAAAAACTATATGGGAATGCGAATAATAATGAGATGACTTACATTTATATCTTATGATGACTATGGATGGGTATGAGGCTATGAGATGAGCCTCATCGCTCACTAATTATGTGGCAAATCTTTTCTACGCGGAGGCTCGCACGTATAATTTCTATGTAATATGCAAAGGCCTATAAATAGCATTCGATTTTCTACTTCATTTTAAAGTAGTAGCGTCCTTATTAGTATTAAATAACCAGCTTAATTGGTAATTACAGGTAAGCAAAAATATATGCCTTTGTTTTAAAATCAACACGATAATGTAAAGCACGTCTAGGAGGTACTTTTATGTAAATTGCTTGACTATCTGTTGTCTTATTTACTATTACAAACTGTAAGTAATCTACATGTCTGAAGTCTATAATCTTGACAAGAATTAAAAACAACTTTGTGCCTAGCTGCAATGCATTCGATGCTAGAAGATGAGATGAGTCATGTAAAAAAAAGCAGCTTTGTGTACTACGTGGTTTTATGGGTACGTATTATTGTGTATAGGTATCTGAACGTATAGATAGGTAATTGTGATTAAGTGATAATGTGGTAGGTATACTTTTTGTTAGATTCTTTAGGTACGTTACAAGATCAGATTACTTGTGCATATGTATGAACACATTGAACACAAAACAGATAGTTTATATAGGTAGGTATTGTATCTTTAATATACTAATATATA